>CAJVPQ010001209.1:0-19621 GCA_910591825.1 Funneliformis caledonium
TCCACTTCACGTTGAAGTTCAAGCTAAAATCATTAGATAATGTTAACTTGATATATAAATGACTTTATACCGACACAGACCGAAATAGACCGAAACACATGTTTGATTTTATAAATTACCTCACGAACAAGTTCTTTCACGGTGGTATTACTAAAGTTATGAAAGGATTTTAATGCCAGATGTTGCTTTAAACCTTTCCAATTTGCACGATAGACTTTTCCAAAATTACCACTACCAATCTCTTGAACATTGCTAAAATGTTTGTATTCATAGTATTTGATATTTTTTCTTGCGATTGATTCATCAATCCAATTAATCCACTCATTCGAATCATTGACAGCTTGCATTTTTGATTTTGAAATAGCGAAAAGGTCGTGAAAAAAGCAAAAAAAAAAAAAACAAAATGCACTTTGCATATCATGTAACATTAAACTTCTAAGCCACCGGTCATTCATTAGCTGGTGTGACAATGTACACAAATTGTGCGATGCGACTTTGTGATTATTTAAAAATAGAGAATAATTAGAACGAGTGATGATTAAAGAACTTTACATATGTTTTTTTAAAGCGAATTGTAATTTGTACAAGTGGTCAAGATTCATTTTTTTATTATTATTATTTTTTTTTTTTGAATATTTCTCATGAAGTTTCCTAGTGTTAATATAAAAATTTTTGAAATAATTTTTGCTTATTTTGTTTCGAATAAATAGAGAAAACTTCATTTTATTTTACTTCATACAGATTTTTTTAAAAAAAATGAAGGTTATATACTGTATGTGGCACAGAAACCAATGAGGATCTCGTTAGCTTTTTATATAAAGCATTAAATTAGTTTGCTCAAAATTTTCTTTTTTCGCTGTACGAACTGTCGTTGTTCAAAAGTTCTAATTTATTTTAAATTATTATTATTATTTTTTTTTTTTTGTATCATTTCACCGTCAATAACGATAATAACCATCAATGTTATTGCAGACATGTCTTAAAATGGGTATTTATTCAATATAACCTGAAAAATTAAATTAAATGGACGCGAATTTTCTTTAAAATTTCTAAAGTTTTCAACAAAATTTTAAGTATTCTCAGTCAACATTTATTCCCTTGATTTAATTTGAGAACCTTTCATTAAAAAGCGAATATAATCTATATTCAATATGCTTTCTCATAAATTTTTTTCAAATAATTATTTAAACATAAAAATTTTAAATATTCATTCTGTAATTTAAAGTCAAAATAAATTATCTCAAAAAAGTTTGATTAAATTAAGTCGATACTAATAGGAATTTTGAAGTTGTCGGAGCTTTCGAATTGTCCAGAAATGTTTTGACCCGATGAATCGGGAAATTTTAGATTTGATGTATTCGTAAGGAGTTGGAAATTTTCAACAATTATTAATCACTGGATTCCTTTTTATTTGAACCGTTTCGACTATGTAGCACGTAATTTTGATCATATGGTTAAATATTTGTGTTGTACAAGTACTTGGAAATCATTACCAAATTACCAATCCATTCAGAAATTTTTTTTTTTTTTAAATATTTTTGTATTCGATGGATCGAATGTTAAGATTCTGTAACAATAAAAAAAATGAAAAAAATGAAAAAAATGATTCTTAAAACTGACGAAGATTTTATAAAGGAATTTGTTATTGACTTTTATGACAAGATTTCATATGCTAAATACGTTGATCTGGAAAATTTTGAAAATAATGTGACCAAATGGGTGAAACTTATTGAAGAATCTCAACGCATTGATTTCAATACGATCATCGAATTAATGAGAAATCATCACAAAAGCGATTCATGGTTTTCTAGCTTGATCGGATTTTTTTATCAACATGGTATTGGAGGATGTGTAATTAATTAAGATAAGGCGTTAGAATCATATTTACTAGCCGTTAAAATCGAAATTGAAGAAGGTTTGAATCAGTTTAATGATGATTTAAAAGAAATTAATATCATCATTGGAAAATATTTATTGGCATTATATTATTATAAAGAAATTATAGTGAATAATAATTCGTTTAATTGGGTCATACAGTTTCCGGACAAAAAAGATTCCGTTGCATTAAATAAAATAGGATCTAGAAATTACAATGATAAGGAAATTAATGTAATTTATATTAAAGCGTTTGAATGGCATCTAAAATTTGCGGAAGGAGGAAATACTGATGCACAGCATAATTTAGGAAAATGTTATTATTATGGTAGAGGGACTTGTAAGGATGTTAAGAAAGCAATCGGATGGCATTTAAAATCCGCAGAAAGTGGAAATCCTGATGCACAATATAGTTTAGGCCATTGTTATCAGTATGGCAATGGAACAAATGTTGATGAGTTGAAAGCATTTGAATGGTATACGAGATCTGCTGAAAGAGGAAATCCCGATGCACAGTATAGTTTAGGTCATTGTTATCAATTTGGCAAAGGAACAAATGTAGATGAGATAAAAGCATTTGAATGGTATTTAAAATCCGCTGAAAGGAAAAATATTTATGCACAATTTAATTTAGGAAAATTATATCAGATTGGCAAAGGAACGTATATTAATGAAAAGAAAGCTTTTGAATGGTACTTGAAATCTGCCAAAGGAGGAAATTCTGATGCGCAATATTATTTAAGTTATAGTTACAAAGGAACTAGTAAGGCATTTGAATGGTGGAAATTGTAATGTACAATTAATTATATTAATAAATATTATTCAAACATTCGACCTGATTTTTTAAGGAGAAATACATTGCTCCAATTAAATATGAATTATTTGTTGGCCCTGAAATTGAAATTGAGTGGAAAATTGATCTATGTTCGAATTGATAAGAAGTTAACAAATTGGGTAATTACCGGTTAACTGACCGATTTTAACTGACCGGTTGACCGACCGGTTAATGATAATATAATTGAGAAGTTTTTTTGCTTAATAGGAAGTATTTAATTTAACCAATATTAATAATTTTGATTCTTGCTTTAGCAATTCTAGCATGTCATTTTTATTTAGTGGCATTATCGCGGACTTTAATTTTTTTACAGCTAATTTCAAAAGTCACGGACGATCATTTTGCAGATCGATAAAAAAAACTCGGTAAAACTCGGTAAAGAATATTTTGAAGAAAAAACATAATCGCTACGTTCGGATCAGTGTTCCGAATATAGCGACATAATTTTTTTACCCATATATAAAATGTGGATGGCTTTTAAATTCCTTATAAATGTGCTCGGTATATTCTCGGCTGTCCCGTAACTTATGAAATTAGCTGTAATCTAATAGAGAGTTTTCACTATATAAAACATGGTAGTTCGGTTTCAAGTCAGTCGGTCAACCGGTCGGTCAAAATCGGTCAGAATCGGTCGGTCAGCTGGTCGGTCAGAAGCCTTTGACCGACCGATATCGGTCGCAGTTATGACCGGTTATGACCGGTCATGACCGTAACCATTAGCATCCATAAGTAATACACGTATAAACAAATACATTTAAAAGTCACATGAATTGGTAATTTATTTTGCATACCAGTGAAAGATATACTTTACGGATTTTCCTATATCTTTAATGAAAATTTGCTACGTTGAGATTATTATAATAGATTTGTTTATACGAAAATTAGTTTCGTGTATAAGTGGATTAACTAGGTAACGTTTTTGTGGAATTTTAAAATAATAGTAAAAAGATAATAGATTTTTAATATGTGTTTGGCATGCACATGGTTATACACATTAGTAAAATAAACCTTTTTTTTTTTATAACGGGCGTTAGTCTCCAGAAGAATAAGTTAGTTCAGAGTAATGATAACTGCGCTTCCCGTGAAATAACTATTACACTTATCATAGTGAAATCGCATCGCACAAAACATTGAGTTTGAGTTCTAAAAGTTTGTCCATCATCATATTTTCTGCCGTTATAGCCAAATCATATCCTAAATCCATTATTCTTTTATTTTTAATGCTGTCGCAATTTTATTCCATCACTTGTCACAACAACTTCGTTAATATTTCCCACAAACAATTCCTGTCATTTCGACAGCCTTCCAAGAGAACGTGTGATGGAATATTATTTTTTCGACACGACATGCTGTCTATAAAATAGATTTCTATTTTCACGATAGATTTGGGCATAATAAATAAATAAATTTAAGAAAAACTCTTAAACAAATTGAAGTAGTCGCAACTTGAAATATACCTGGATATAAAACAAGATTTTTTTTTGTACCCGGAAAACCATTTTTAATATGAATGGTTTGACTGGTTTTGACATCCGTCAAATCTTTTGCGGTTTCGCCTTAAAAAAATATTTGGCGAAACGTCAAAACTAGATTCGATTTTGACACCCTTCAAAACTTCAACAAATCCAAATTATATCAGATTAATCTGTGGTGAATAAATTAAATTACGAAGTTATATCGCCACCTCTGTTAAATCTCGGGTCGAACTAGTGTTTGTCACGAAGAAAATACAAATATCATGATTATGTGTTTTCTTATAACATGCAATATTTTTTTTATCGGAAATTTTTATCATCGCGTGATTTAGTACATATTTTAAAAGTTTATTACCCATAAACTAATTTTATTTCAGTCCATTATTTCACATTATTTTATTTATGCTTCTTAGTGAATCTATTATGATATTGAATGGAAACTTTGAGATAAATTTTCTTATAGAGCAGGGCTTAGTGTTTCAAATGCTTTTTTAATGCGCAAAATTTAATTTGCTAAGTTCAAATTGTCGTTCGACTTTTGTTTTCTTGTTTGCAATTAATTAGTTAACCTTGAAGGAATAATTAAATAACACTAGTCAATACATCAAGAATATCTGATATATTTTGCTCGCTCCCATTGAAAGAACGCTGCTTTAAATATAATGAATAAACTAAGATAGTTAAAATTTTCGACAACAATAAATATATTTTCGAATTAAATTAGGTCACGAAATCACGAGAAATCAACAAAGGTGTTTATTTAACGAGAAAATTATTTCATAAAAAAAATTTTTTTTTAGGAATTATATATTTGTAATAAATGAAACAATCCATAGATTATTAATTTAACATAAAAACTTGATTTGGATTATACATATAAAAAAATGAAATGATCTTAAAAAAAAATCCATTTTAATCCAGTGATTAGAAAATAAGTAACGAATTCTATAATTGGAATGGAGAAGAAAATCTTTATTTGTTTCCCTTATTTAGGTCAATTAACTTTATATAAAGAATTTTTAATTACATAAACTTCATTAAATAGAACTGCTTTATATAATAAAGTTATAGAGCGACTAAATGAATAATTTTTTTAAATTTTAAGATTTGAAATGCTATATCAGGTACGGCAGGAGCAAATCTTTAGAAATATGATAGTTTCTCGCTGAAACAAAGATAAAAGTTTATTAAAGGTGAGCGCTTAAAAATGCTTTTGAACAAAAAGTATAGTTAACAGAAATTAAGATTGCACTTAAAAAATAAAACTTCAAAAATAACGTTTCACCTATATTTATAATTGTTTAAAAATGGCAGGTATTGAAATAATATAATGATAACGCCTAATTAAATTTAACTTAAGTAATAATTCAGGAATAATTAAAAAAGTGAACAAAAAGAGCAGCATTAACGTTGTAAAAAAAATGACGCATATACTATACATACAGTATTTCTTATTCAAATTCTAATTTTTTGATACAAATTTCTTTGATGATAATTTAAGAGCACTTATCAACACTTGATTTATCCTACGTGACTTATCCAATTTGTCACTGGTGTTTTCATTTTAGTGGTTAATTTCCTCACAAACGTTAAATGTAACCGATCACACCTTACTTTATAAGGGAAGTAAGCCACGGGACTTTACGTTATTCATTTCGGTAGCCTACCTACCAATTAGATTCAAGTGGTGCAGCATATTCTTGCGCAACCTGTCGATTCTTTCTGCAATGTCTTCTTATAAAGAAATTCACGTGGCAATATATATGCAAAGTGCCAATTAAATTTGACAACGTATCGTGGCGTTAGATATTGTCAATTGTTACACATAAAGTTACGCGTTATTATAATTTGTCACGAAAAATGAAAGTTGCAATCTATGGATTATGTTCCCATTTTGAAAATACGAACAGCTTTTATGAAAGAAAGATAAACTCGTGAATTTAAGATATATTTGTCAAGATACATTTATTTAAGATACTCTAATTGAAATCAGAAGTTAATTTCGATGGATTAACGTTCTACACATCAAAAAGTATAGCCTTGTTATTCTTGAAAATTTGTTAGCTTTTTTAAGTTATGTATATTAACGGAGAAATTCTACCAGTTAAGGATACTTAATATCAAAAATTATATTATAAGTCTATCTGATTGCTTGGATTCTGTTTAATGATCGGTATGGAATTGATGGTTTTTTGATAAAGAAATTTGTATAGGAATTAAACTTAAAGTTTTATAAGATTTGGTAAATTTTCATCTTATTTTCATTGTTATTAAATTTAACCAACCCTTGAAAGGTGTTATACGTGTCAGAAATTATTTAAAAAAATATTGCAGCTTGATTGTTCCTCTTAATTTATCTTTTTTTTTTTTTTTTTTTTTTTTTTAGATATCTAGTATCCTTAGTTCATCTTTTTTAAAGATTCGTTTAAAAATGTTGGTTATTTTTTGAGATGAATTGTCTGGAGTAGTTCTAGATATAAAAAAAATAAAAATAAAAAAAATTTGATTCTTAACAAGAATAACAAAAATAAAGGATTTTTTGTAAATTAAAAATTATAATTATTTTTTTTTTTTTTGCTGATCGCCGCACCAAACAGAAAAATTGTTCTTTTTTGGATAAAATCAGATCTGATGACCCTTCTGTACAACAACAAAATTACCAAACGAGGTAAATATTTAAACTCCTATTTTTTTTTTTGTGCTTTCATTTTAGCAATTTTGTTTTTAAAAAATGTCTTCACAATTTTTTTCCAGGTTAAGCCAAAATTATATTGAAATTTTAGATGATGATGAATATTATGATGTTAAAATTGAAGTTGACAAGGATCCGAATGTGAAAATATTTCGGGCGCATATGATCATATTGTGTTACCGTTCTCCATTTTTGCGTCGAACGTTTTCTTCCAATAAAAAGGATAATGATAACACCCTAGTTCATATAAAGTTGCCAAATATTTCACCAGAAATTTTTCAAATTATTTTGAAGTAAGTAACTAAACATCCTATTATCATTTCCTTTTGGTCATCTTTCGTCATGTCATCTTCTAATTAATTATTCACGAATTTTTTATGATGCTAGGTACATTTATGGTGGGATTATTTCATTAAACGAACAAGATACTTCAGATACTTTAAACCTGTTGGCTATGGCCGATGAGCTGCTTCTTCAAGAACTAGTTGATTATTTACAGAATTATTTAATAGAAAAAAAGGCTGGATGGATGGAACAACATTTTGAGCTCACTCATAGAACAAGTTTTCAATTCAATTCTTTGGTAAAACTTCAAGAGTATTGTACGGATTTAATGGCCAAAACACCTGAAAAAATATTTCAATCGTTTGATTTCACATCGCTTTCTGAAAAATCTTTAATTTCACTAATCAAAAGAGATGAATTACAAATGAAGGAAGTTGAAATTTGGGATCACTTATTAAAATGGGGTCTTGAAAAGAATCCTACACTCGTTTCCGATCCAATAACCTGGTCAGATGATGATTTCAAAATGATGGAAAATACCTTAAAACGTTGTTTACCCTTGATTAGATTTTTTAGTTTGTCTTCCGAAGATTTCTTTGATAAAGTTCACCCATATAAAAAGCTTTTAAATCCTCAACTTTATGATGAACTATTAAAATCTTATTTGGTTTCAAATAGAGAACCAAATATTGATATTTTGCTACCTAGGAAAAGAAATGATGGAATAATTGATTCAAAAATTGTCGATTTAAATTTCGTTTCACTAATTTCAAGATGGATTGATAAATTAGGTGTTAAAAGCAAATTCACTTATGCAAGGTTGCATTTGCCATATAAATTTAAATTATTATTAAGAGGAAGCAGAGATGGATTCACTCCCAATAAGTTTCATAAATTATGTGATAATATTCCTTATACTGTTACTTTCATCAAAATAAAAGAGACGGATGAAATCCTTGGTGGATATAATCCTTTAATATGGAATAATTCAGGTACCGGCGGTTTAATCAGAGATAGTTTTATATTTTCTTGTAAGAATAAGGATAATCTTAAAGATTTAATTGTAAGTCATGTAAAAAACATGAGTAATCCAATATATTGTAATGATAATGATGGCCTCTCTTTTTGTGAAGATCTTCGAATATCATATGGTGATGATGTCTATTTTGAACGACAACTTATCCGAAAATATCCATTTTTACATGTTGAAGCTCAACGAAAAGTTAAAAAACGTGTAGAACATGCAATATTAAATAATAATTATTGTAAACTAAACAGCTATGAAAAACATATAAGAAATACTAATGACAAATTTTCTATAGAAGATTATGAGGTATATCAAATTTTAAAAGAATTAAATTAGAAAAAAATTATTTATCCATTACAAAAAGTTACAAATCACATGCTTGATTTTTATAATTACGATATTAAATAAAGGAATGCAAAAAGATATATATATATCAGTAAATAAAAAAATTATAAAAGACATAAAGATATTATTTTTTCTTTATATAGTTATTTAAAATTTTTCATAAATTATTTCTGATGCGTGAATACAAATTTTTTAAGTTCGCGCACTTAATATTATTTTTTAATTTTAATCGGAAATATTTTTTTTCTAACGAATATTTTTAATTGTGATAACACAAATTTTTTATTCTATCCGTCTCAATGTTGTTAGAATTGATGTCATCAACTTTTTCAGATTGGACGTGCGTGCGACAATTTTTATACTTTTTTTATTAGTGACATATTCCCTCAATTAGTTGGATGTGAAGTATTGGAGTCGATTATTTATGAGAAGACTTATTAAATTTAGAAAGATCCAAAAAAATTCTAATTATGTAGTTTTGTATACCAAACAAAGATTAAATTTTATTACAGATATCAGTTATTATACAAGAAAAATCCATGAAAGCCAATTAAAATGGGAAATTTAAAATTTATTGAAAGCAAAAAAAGAAAATTACCTTTTAAGAGATTTATTAAAATTTCAAGCTTTATCGGTATATTTTCTAAAGGATTTATCAAATTTATAAAGTATCAAGCTTCTAAACTCTATAATACAAAGTTAAAAATGTTCAAGGACTCCACCTGTTAAATGAATATTTTAAGACGCGTATAATTTAAAAATTATTTGCAGAAAATATTATTGGAATTTAAACAGAATTTCTAGTAAATCCACTAATCCGTAATTGTCACAAACAAAAAAAAAAAAGTTATACATATCGAATTTAAAAAAAAGTGGTGAAAATAAAGATCCTTTAATATTTAAGGTTACCTCATCGTTAATTTCAATTATTAATATAATTTGATAATGATGAATTGGAGGCAGGCAGGATTTTTTAAAAATGTTCAAACATTATCGTTATACATTTTTCCTAAAGTAGGAAAACAAAAATGGGTATGACAAACTTAAAGGATGATCTTACCATTTTAAGGATAAAAATTCGTATATAAAAGGGCTGGTTTTTAAAAAATGGGAGGAAAAAAAAAGTTATTTCCATAGGTAACCAAAAACGATGTATTATACTTAATTATAAATATGTATTTATTTTAATTTAACTTTGAATTATTACAAATTTCATATAGATTTCTTCAGAAAATGAAAAATTTTATCGTTAAAGAGTGGGCTGAGCTCATTTCAGACCCTATTATTTTTAATGATCAGTCTTGTCAAGTTTTTGAACATGTTAACTTGCCCAAGGTAAAAGATGAGCTTTCAGTAACATTACGACTAAAAATTCAAAAGCTTACATCATGTTGGGCTACTATTTTACACAAAGGTAGGACTAATTTTTTTTTGGTCAGAGAGATTTTTTGGCTAATTGTTATTTTTTAAAATATTTTTCATATCAATATACATATATTTCAGGTACCAAAAGTTCAGTCCGTACGCTTAGGCTCGAGTTGATGCCAAACAAATTCTCATTGCTTGCCCGTTTCACAGGCAACTGGACTGATAATGCAGGAATTCACGATATTGGCGACGAACTTTTGTTAGATAGATGGTACTATGTGGCTTATACGCTTTCTGATTCTGAAAAGAGAGCAGATCTCTATGTAGACAGTGAATGGGTCGGATCCTATAGTATCCATAAGATTAAAAAGCAAAAAATTGTCTTTAATGATGCACCGCTGTATATCGGACGTTCTTACAACGAAGCTGATGGATTTAATGGCAAAATCAGGTACGACTTATCATGATAATAAAATTAATCTACTGTATATCATCAAGATATTTAATAATCATTTTATCAAATAGCAATGTTCGTTATTTCAACTGGCGTTTATGTGCCGAAGAAGTGAAGGAACATTTTTTTGTAAGTTTCTTTAGAATTTCGCATCATGAACATTTAAGGCATCACACTGACAACTTTTATTTGAATTTCAGAATAATAAAATTGCATATGACTCTAAGGTCGCTCTTGTTCATGTACCCACCGGAAAATATTTGTCTACTAAAGGAATCAAATATGACTCGGATAAATGCGACCCGCAATATATGGTATTTATCACTATTTCCTTTTTTCTTTGCTATTAATTATATTAGAAACCTTAACATTGTAAAATTCATTTATAAATTTATAAAGGTCGTTGGTAATGGGTGGGAAATAGATTTGAATAATGATGTGTTTACTGTTATTGAAGCTTTTGATACAAGTGTGAGTGCGGGAAGTTCCGTGCCTTTTAATACTTTAGTTGGATTTAAGCATCAAGCAACTGGAGGAATTTTACATTCTCATACCATGTATTATGGAAGCACACCACTAATGAAGCATCAGCAGGGTTTGTTTGTGCTAATAAAATTATAAACATAATCATTTGCATATTAGTTTAATTAAAAAATAAATTTGCTTTAGTTACCATCTGGCCTAAAAGAAATAATGACGATGACTGGCTCATTCGACGTTATAACTCAAAAGAAGACTCAAGTTATTTATCGGATGGTGATATAATCATCCTAATCCATGATAAATCCAATAAGACAGCACTTTATAGTCATCCCATGTTATTTGGTGATGGAACCCAAGAAGTTTCTTATCATGGAAATGGAAATGACGAAAATAATAAGGTGACTACTTTACAGATTCACTCAAAATGTAACATGTCCATTTTATATTAATATTATAATTCTTTTTAGTGGCGTATTGAGTTAGTTGATTGATGACTCGGAATTTTGATGAGCTATTCGTAGGGAATCTCGTTTCAATCTTAAGAAATGATTGTCGCTTAACCTTTTCCAATTTACTATATCTTTTTTTATGTTATAATTATTTATATTATTTATACAAACAAAATAAAGATTTCTTAAGACCACTAGACAAGAAATAGGTTAAATCCGTAATGAATGGCTCCAGAAATTTTTTGCCAATTGGATCTGCAACAAACTTTAAAAATGTAAAATACTTGAAGCCAACGGAATTAAGTGTAGTAATTATCCCACGTGAATGTTTACTTTTGTCGAGAAATAATACTGAGTTTATTTTTTCATGAAAAAAAAGAGAGGACAACGCTCAACTTCCTTAGCTGTTAGAATTTCAATAGTTGAAGTAGTTATCTGTTTATCAGAAATTAACCAAATGATTACGAAATTTACGAGTGAATCTGATTTTTATCTTTTAAAAACCTTCAATGAATCTTCTATAAAGTTAATCGATAATCGAAAGAATGATGTTGGGAAAACCATGACAAAAAAGTTTTACTGAACGAAGCAATTGGACGTTATATTAATTCAAGTTCGTTTAAACTTTTTATTCCTGATATTTTTCAATTAAATTCGTTTCCTTTTGTAAATTTTAGTATATAATATTGTCGTGTTTATCAGAGATTTTTCAGAGAACTCATTACGAGAATCCTGTAATTTTCGTTGCAAATCACGTAAAAGTATAAACATTATAGTTTATTGGCTAAATTTATTTCCTTAATTTTATTTACGCGATTGTAATTTAGTTGATTTTGATGAGGTGAGTCAAAGTGAATGTGAATAGTGAACAAATCAGATCGGGTTTAGGATAAACTCGAACTGACAAGAATTCTCAATCAACTTAATAAAATATTCGGGTCATAATTTACATAACCGAACTCGACAAACTAGATTATAGTTTAACTCAGACCACTCGAATTTTATAATTTATTGTATAATATTTTGAAATCATTTATTGTATAATATTGAAAATTATTTATTTTATAATATAATATTTGAAATTTATTTCATAATATTAGGTTTATACGTTGAAAATAATCCCAAATTAAGTTAAAAGTTACGGGAAGTACTTCTTCTTCAGAAGTACTTTTGTAATTCGCTCACAACTCAATACTTTTCGTATTCTGGTAGTTTCATTTTCAGACTTGTCTTACTAGATCAATTCTGTGAGTGTGATCCTTGTTAGTTAAAATAGCAAATGCTTCACCATCTTTGCTTTTTCAATTTTTGTTGTTAGGCACTATTAATTTTTGCCCTTTCTCTAATTTATCTAGTGCCCCATAATTCTAAATCTGTTTTCTTTTTTTTAAAAGGTCTTCACAAGTTATAACCTACTATAAGGTCAATAGCTTCACCCATTGTGTAATAGTTACAAACGTGTGATAATCCGGGCTGCCTTTGTAAAAATAAAAGTAGATAATTTAATTATAACCGACAGAATAGGAGGATGTTTTAATCGGAGTTAATCTCGTGATCAATATAAATTATTTGTCATCTCTATCACATCCCTCCACATTTTAGTTTTTATTTAAGTGTTCTTGGAACTTAGAATTTTTTTTAATTTTTTTCGGTGGCAAAATCCTATTTGTCAGGCCCTTATTCATCACATGATTAATTTCTTAATGTCATAATTCCAGTCAAAATAACTCTGCTTTAGACGGTCCTCAGAATAGGCAAGCAAAAAATTAACATATTAAAATACAAGGTTACAATAATTCAAAAGAATATTCTAAACTAATTTCTTGTCTTTAAACCCAGCTTGTTTGTTTATCATATGTTTTACTTTAATGTTAATAAAAAATGAGTCATTTTAAATTATTATAAGGTGAAATATAATTCAGATATGTAATGTAATAAATAAACTTTTATTAAAAGCTCAAAAAAAACTTGAGCAATGCAATCAAGCCGGTTAAATGAATATATATTTGTTGCAAAATAATTTAAGTATAAGCTTAATTCTAAAGTTTTAAAAATGAACTTGCATCAAAAATTGTAAAATAAAAATTTCATAAGAAAAGATATTTAACTTTAAATACTTTTTCAAATAATATTGAAAATTTTTTCGTATTAAAAATCATTTGAATTAAAGAGAGGGAAAGAACTTATATTACAATGTATTTATCAGAATTTATTGTCAAAAGATTTTCTGGAATTTCAAGTTGATAAGTAAACGGTTAAAAATATTAAGTACGTGATTGCAATCACTTTAGTCATTATAAAAATCATTCTATAATTTTCCTTTATATCAAGCGATTATTTGATATCTTTAATATCACTAACCAACATATCATCTCATCCTTTTAGATAAATATTACCAAAGAATAATTAATAAATCAGTTCTATGCATGATAAATTATCGGGTTACACGTAGTTCTGTTATATTTTTACCAATGCTTTGTTATCTGTACAATTAATCAAATGAGTTTGTATAATTAAATGGTATGTTTTACACTTGATACTAACAATGTTTAAAATTATTCTTCTCTTTTGAAACGCTTAATAGTTTTTTTAAATAAAGGCCTATCATAGTTACGTAAATAAATATAAATCGCGACTATTTGTTCAGCTCGCCAAAAAAAATTTTTGTTTTCATTTTCTTTTGAATACTTTATTTTTTCCTAAAATTACATTAAAATGAGTTAAATTCTTTAAAATGAAAATAAAAATTTATTACCATAGTATGCAAACTAAAAAATAATGAGTTAATATTAAAATTAAAAAAAAAAAAATTTTTAATTTTATCTCTAGGATTATTTTAATTAATTTTTAATAAATTAATTTTAAATACAAATAATGTTTAAAATTTATATTATAATAATACAATTTATTAAATAAAATTTAACTACTTTATTATAAAAATTCATTATTAAATAGTTTTTTTGCTTTCTGAATTCCATATGCTTTATGTTCAGATCGGATCACTTTTGTATGGATCAAAGTCCAGAGATACGTACTTAAAAGATTGAAGCACTTTTAGAAGGCTCTAAAAATCCATTCGAATTTAGAGCTTTTAATCAAATTTTTATGCTGAAAGCATAAATGTACATCACTGGGTATTTCAGTTGCTTCCTGATAATTTTTTTTATGCTTTTGAATTCGGTTGATGAACTTATTTTTTTTAGTGTGAAATATTATTTTTTTTTGTAATGTTTTTTTTTGATTGATTATTTTTTATAATTTTTGTTAGTTTTTTCTTTTTATTTTAGACATGCATCTAAAAAATCAAAAAATTTTCAGGTAATTGTTTGTATTTCAGATTTAATCGCTTTCGACGCTACCTTCAAATATTTTGAAGTTTTATCTGAACATTACTTTTAAGTTCCTCTTTTGAATTGGAACAGTGGACTTCATAAATATTTAGCTAGTAGTATATATCTACAATATTTTGAAGTAATTTCGATTTTCATCAAACAATTCGAGATGCGAATAGCCAGGGAACTTCAACCTCTTGATCTACTGCTTTTTTTTTTAAAAAAAATAAAAAAAAAATAAATAAATTACATTTCAAAAATTTACTAGTAGATTGATTATATTGTACAGTAGAACTCCTTTCCCGGTTTATTATAAAATTTTTTTAAAAAAAATCATCAAATCATTTTATTAAGAGTTTATTATATCGAATTCTGATTGTATACAATATTTTTTTTTCGATTTCTCATATTTAATAGAATTTCAACTTGTTATAAGCTGAACGAAATAAATAGGAAATTATACTCTAATATAAAAGAAATAATTTCGATTTATAATATTTAAAATTAAATATAAATGATATTTAAAATAATTTTTTATTTTTTTTTGTTGTTGCGAGAAAAATCCTAAAAATTTAAATTTTGTAGATTATTTTTTATGTGCAATAACATGACCTCATAACGTTAGCAACATACCTTAAGCGGAATTCTTATTTATTATAACTATTATATATTGCATAATGCTACGAAACTCAAAATTCAAAAAATAAAAGATGAAAAAAAAATTTTTTTTTTATTCAATTAGAATTAATTTTTCGTCATACTGTAATTAAAAATTTTTGATTAGATAATGAATTTGAACAACATAATATTAAATTTAACCAATGCTAAAAAAAAAAAAAATAAATAAATTGTATCATCCATTACATTTTTTTGAGCGTTATACAAAATAATTTATAAAAAAAAAAAAAAAATTTTTTTATAAATTAATAAAAATGTCTGTCAGTAATAATAAAGGTAAAGTGTAATAATAAATGCTAAAAAAAGGAATGAAGATCGAGTTTATTTGACAGATATAAGATGATATTCCAATTTTTTTTTTAAAAAAAATAATTCACATTAGAGACAGTTTTAGATGCTAAGATAGCATTCTCATTAAAAGAAATAGAAGGTATTATTAATCACTTTCAAATACTATAATTCATTATTTATACTCAACTTGGTTCTTTAAAAATTTAAAACATTAAATTTTATCAAATTTGAATATAGAACCAGTTTCAAGTAATGAAGTTAATAACTATAATTTATTAACCAATACTATGGTAATTTATTAATTATTATCTGTTTATTAAAAAAATAAATATAGAATTAATGTCATGTGATAAAGGTAAAAATAATAATAACTATAATACTGTAATTCGTTAATTATGATTTTATTATTAAAAATTTGAATAAATTTAAAATATGAAATAGTTTCGAGTGATAAAGGTAAATACATAGCAATAATCAATAATTGTTCAAATATTAGAAATACTAGATGGTATAGAATATATAAATATTTAAAAACTTAATTACAGTATATTATAATCTCAGTAATTAAATTAATTAATTTCAATATTTTTTTTTCTCAAAATATATACTGATATTATAATAGAGCCAGTTTCAGATGTTTCTAATGCTTCCTCATTAAGAGAATTAAATGGTATCAATTTATTAAGTCAAACTATAATATTTAAATAAATAATCTTTAATTTTTTATTAAAAAATGGCTTTATAATATATTAGATTGTAAGTCATTTATTTTCTATTATATTTGATATAATCGAAATTTAATTAAATGTTTTTCATTTATAATATCAAATATCAATATTGATATAGGGAATAAGTTATTTTTATTCTTTATATTGTAATTTAAATTTAATTATTTTAAAGTTTTTAATGATTAATAATATTATAGTTGGTAAGTTATTTTTATTTAGTTTATATATATTTAATTATATTTTATAATATTTAAACTTACTAAATTTTATTAATATAGATAGTAAGTTATATAATAATTAAATTAATTATAAATTTTTATAATTTAATAAAAATATTAATATTTTGATAATATTATAAAGAAAGTAAATTTTAAAATTAATATATATTTATTATAATATCCTTTTTACTAAACTATTTTATTTAAATATATAGATTGTAAGTTAATTTTTATTGATTATCAGTATTTAATTATAATTTTTACTGTAATTTAAAAACTAAATTTTTTATTTAAAATACAAAATAATACTAAGGGGGTAAGTTGTTTTATTAATTATTAATATGAATTATAATTTTTATTATAATATAAATCACTAAATTTTTTTTTAAAATAAAAAATAATAATTAATAATTAATAATACAATAGATAGTAAGTTTTTTTTATTGAATATTAGTACTTAATTATACTTTTTACTGTAATTTAAACTCAACTAACTTTTTAATTAAATTTAATTATATTTTTATTATAATTTAAATGCAATTAAATTTTTTATTTTAATAATTTAACTTGTAAGATATTTTTAATAATTATTAGTATTTAATTATATTTTTTACTGTAATTTAAACTTAACTAAATTTTATTTAAAAAAATTTAATTAATAATTAATAATATAATAGTTGATAAGTTATTTTTATTATACTTTAAATGTAATTTAAACTTAATTAAATTTTTTATTTAAAATAATAATTATACAATAGATTGTAAATTATTTTATTGATTATTAGTATTTATTATATTATTTACTATAATAATTAAATTTTATTTAAAATAATAATTAATAATTAATAATATAATAGATAGTAAGTTATTTTTATTGATTATTAGTATTTAATTATGTTATTATAATTTAAAGTCAACTAAATTTTTTATTTAAACAAATAATTATTAAAGAGAGTAAGTTATTTTTATTAATTATAAATATTTAATTATATATTTTATTATAATATAATCTCTAATAAACATTTTATTTAAAATAATAATTAATAATTAATAATACAATAGATCGTAAGTTATTTTATTGATTGTTTGTATTTAATTACTTTTTACTATAATTTAAATAACTAATTTTATTTAAATAATATTCAATTATTAATAATACAATAGATAAAATAGATGATAAGTTATTTTATTGATTATTAGTATTTAATTATACATTTTACTGTAATTTAAACTTAATTAAATTTTTATTTAAAATAATGATTAATAAATAATAATATAATAGATGGTAAGTTATTTAAATATACTTATTATTATAATTTAAATACAACTAAATTTTTTATTAAAATTACAAAATATTACTAAAAGTGGTATATTATTTTATTGATTATTAATATTTATTAATACATTTTTATTATTATTTAATTTTAATATTTACAAAGTATTTAATATAAATATATACAATCAATATTTTTAAAATATTAATATTATTAATTAAGTAAATATTATATTTTTGTTATTTAAATTAAAATAAAATAGTAATTATAATACTAAAATATAAATTATTATATAGAAAAAGAAATATGCTTAAATTGTAATAAACAAAATACTGGATATAAATGGTATAAGAAATGTAATTCTAAATTCTTTCAACAAAATTTACTAATTGACTAGTAACAATAAATTTATTGATAAATTTATTCAAGAAATTTAAATAAATATTTAAAATAGAAGACAAATATTAGAATGGATTCCTTATAATAAATTTGAAAATATTGAATATCTTGATAAAAGAGGATTTAATACTATATATAAAGCTATTTAGTTGGATGAATTTATTAAATATTATTCATATGAAGATAAAAATTGGATTAGAAATGGTAAAACTAAAATAATTCTTAAAATTCTAATAAATCATCAAACTTAAATGAAGAATTTTTAAATGAGATATAATAATAAATAATTATTTGTAATTTAAATAATAAATTTTATATTAACTTTTATTATTTTAAATGGAAATATCATTATAATTATTATAGTCAATTAAAATACTATTCAGATAAAGATCTTATTCAATTATATGGATTTACTCAAGATCCATTTACTTTAAATTATATAATAGTAATGAAATATGCAAAATATAGTAATTTAAAAAAAATTTTAACAAAAATAGTTAAAGAAAAATGGATTAGAAAATTATTAAAATTATCTAATATTATTAACAGACTTAATGAAATACATCAAAAAACTTATTCATTATAATTTTCATCATGGTAATATTTTAATTATTAAAAATAATGTTTTATCAATTAGTGATTTAGGATTATATAAGCCTATAGAATATTTTCAATTATTTAGAAATAATGATATTTATAGTATATTACCATTTGTAAGACCTGAAGTTTTAAGAGATCAACTATATACTTTATTTAATGATATACATATATAGTTTTTTTATGAATTAACTCTTTCCGCTATGACCAAAACATGAAAAACGAAAGAGAACAACAGGAACCAAAGTACACAAAAACCGCACTCTCGCCCTAACATGCCAGAGCAACAACTAAAAAAGAAACAGAACACCCTACAAACTGTTGAACCCGAAAGCAGTATGTTTACCAACAATAATAATGACGAAACTCTACTTATGGATGTTGACCCTCTTCCACTAGAAAAAGGAAAGGGCAAAGAAATTTTTACAAAGTGAAACAACCTTGGTTGACACCACTACTAAACAAAGTGAGATGAACGTCGACGACGCCAACGACGCTTCCGAAAACTTTTTAAACAATAAAAGGAGTCCTCAAGATATTTCAACAAAAAAGACAAAGTTTTTCGCTAACTTCCCAACAGATGACTACCTCGGAAAATCCCCTCAAACAAAAGTTTCTGACGTCACGGACCTCGTGTTTGACCAATTTGATTCATTTTCGGGTGTCGCCCTAGCCAAACACCTAGAAGACCAATCAAAAAGTATACTTAAGGCGACATTTTCCGACAAAGAAGAAAGGAACGCGTTCTGCAAGGTCATCTTACCTAATTTAGAAAAACGCACGTTTTTGCCCCTTGATATAGTACCCAAACATCCT
>CAJVPQ010001210.1:0-19616 GCA_910591825.1 Funneliformis caledonium
TACCTAAACTATTTAAAATATTAATATTATATATATCTTAAAATCTTATTATTAAATTCTACACATAAACTTGATATTTTAGCAAAAAGAAAAAGTTATTAATATATATATATTTTTTTTTATAGAATTTATAATATTTATAATCTTTACATTTTTTTTATAATTATAAACTGTATAAAAAAATAAGTTTTCTTTTAATTCTATTAGAGATTATATTAAAAATAAAATATTAATTAATAAATTACTTATTTAAATTTTAGTTATATTTAAATGATAATTTAATTTCTTTTCAAATATTTTAATAAAAGTTTTATATAATTCCCTAATGAGATTTACCAAACTGATATTTTCTATTGGTTTTATGATAAGTATAATTTTAATAATATTAAAAAACCATTTTTTTTATATGGATTGATTGCTAGGAAAATCAGGATCCGGATTTTCTTAGAATTCCTCCGTATTATTATTATAATAAAAATAATAAAAAAATAATATATTTATATTATAAATTCTAAACTAAAAATAGTATAAAAATATTATTTTAATATATGTATAATTATTTTTTAAAAAAAATGAAATAAATATTATTATTATTAAAAGCAAAGATGTATTTTTTAAAACTTTATAATTTATGATTTAATACAAAAAAAAAAATATTAATAACAATAAGAATTGTATAATAGGTATATACAGTATATAACGATAAAGAATTACCGTAAAGACGCATAATGCTTTGGAACGCATTAGAATGTAAGGTTTCATACATCGGAAAAAATTTAACGCTATAGAGCGCCCACTACGGTAATATAAATTTAAAACAGACCCCGGATTTAGAGACCCTGATTGAAATATCATGTGATGAGTACTTTAAAAAAATTTAATTTATACATGGGCTGCGAAATTTGTACAAAATGGAAGCCACAATCCGGAAAATCTGGGAGTAAATCAGATAACATTCAAGTATTTCTAAAAAGAATAACGTAATCCCCTTTTTGGGGAAACAATAACTATTTTAGATTTTGTTTGATAATCTTTTGTTATCAGGCCATAAAAGAATCTTTTACTTGAGTTTTCGATTTGAGTTTCATTATATCATTAAAGTGAATTTATCACGTTAGTCTCAATGGAACTTAATATCGATAAACCATTTAGTCGTAAGAACAAAAAAAAATCTAACGATGAGGAAGGTGAACCACCTAATCCAATTTCTGGTTCAAAAACCGAAGTAAAATTTGTTTATAGTGATGAAAAAATTGATGATGAGTTTGAGCAAACTAAGTTTATATACGATGATGATAAGAAAACTAAGTTTATCTACGAAGATGAGAAAACCGAAGATGATGAATTTATAAACGATTATAAGAAAACAAA
Organism: Funneliformis caledonium; assembly: GCA_910591825.1. Lineage (NCBI taxonomy): Eukaryota > Fungi > Glomeromycota > Glomeromycetes > Glomerales > Glomeraceae > Funneliformis > Funneliformis caledonium. Next base: position 1,372 of record CAJVPQ010001210.1, read on the forward strand.
GTTTATTAATGATGACGAGGAAACCGTGTTTATTTACAAGAAACCTGAAGAAGATAAGTTTATTTATAGCGATGAGAAAACCATGTTTAAATATGATGACGAGAAAACCGAAGAAGATGATTATAACTATGGTTATGAGAGTACTGAGTTTAGTTACGGTGATGAGCAATCCAAAGATAGGCTTAGTGAACAAGATAAAAAATCCGAAGATAAGTTTGTTTACAGTAGTAAAGATTCAACTGGTGTTAAATTTGATTACGATGACGAAAAACCAGTCGATGAAGATAAATTTGTTTACAATGAAGAAAAAGCCGAAGGAAGTTATTTGGTTTACAATAATGCTACTTCCGCGTCAACTGTTTACCCTAACCAACCTCGTCAATCTCGTGACGAATCATATAACAGCACCGAGAAATCAAATGTTCAATATAAGAGCAAGAACAAGAGCACTTTTTCAGAACAAGGAAACATTATTAATGATTCAAATGAAAATCTTGGAGAGAAATTTAAGAATGAAAATAAATCTTTAAATAAAGGACGACTTACTGAATCAACAACTGAATCGATCCAGATTAAACCGAATCTAAGTAATGAAGCTCGTACGGGATATTCAGATGTCAGCTCAAACAACGAGCCACCACTATCTAAATCGCAAAGGAAGAAACTTAATAAACAAAAAAGACAAGCTGATGATATGCAAGCCAAGGGTGAATTTGTTGAAAAACGAGAACAAATTGATGATAAGCAAGCTCAAGGTAAAGAAGTTGAAAAACGAGAACAAATTGATGATAAGCAAGTTAAGGGCAAAGATGTTGAAAAACGAGATCAAACTAATAAGCAAGCTAAGGTTAAAGATGTTGAAAAACGAGATCAAACTAATGATAAGCAAGCTAAGGGTAATGTTGTTGAAAAACGAGAACAAGTTGAGAATAAATTTGTTGACATCGTATTTCATTTGCATTTACCTAAGGCAATTACTGGGAAACTTGTTGTACTCGGTAATATCAAAGAACTTGGCAATTGGAATGAACATAAAGTGCAACTTAATCAACATAATCAACAAAGGCGAGGTTTTTTTCCTCAACGTCGTATAGCCACTTCTTATTGGTATTCGAACCCTGTTCGTATCCCAATGGTAAGGTTTCAAAATATTGTTAGATATAAGTATGCAGTATTTGAATCTAGAAAAAATGGTAAAAGAACCGACACGCGTTTATATTATGAAGGGAAAGACAATAAGGACGATCGTGTGCTAGAATTTCAATGTCAAAACCAATTTGATATTTGGAAAAATAACGCTGATTTCAATGGACGAGTCACGGATTATATGTTCTTGAAAGTCATTTATGATTCAGTAAATTTAGAAAATTTCAAGGAAAAAATTTTAGAATATGACAGTATTTTAAAACAGCATCACGAATTAACATTAGCCGAAACGAATATTAAATTTATTAGCGAGCATGCGGTGGATAAGAGTATTGCTAAACAACATTTTCTATGTTTTCTTTTAGGACATTGTCGTCCTAATATTACTGGAAAATTTGAATTTTCAAAAGATTTTAATTCAACTGCTTTTCTTAAAACTGCTTTCAAAGTTCAATCAAACTCATTCCCATCTGATGATATGCGTATCGTATTAAAAGGGATTGACTATTTAATTCATCACAATATTGATAATGGATTACACGACTGGCTCCCTATCTTTACCTTGGCGCCGTTGATCGACCCACAGTATAAGTTTATGGAAACGATATCCCTTGTTAAGTGTGATGAAAAGTATATCGAAAGTTGTTTCGAAAATATATTGAAAAATAAATTTAATGAAAATACTTATGAGAGAATTATTAAGGTACTTTTATCTGGTTTTGTTTATTAAAGTCCATCATATCAATTAACTTGTTTTTTTTTCAATATTAACTATATAGTGGTTGATTGACCAGTGCAACAAAATGAAAATGTTTTCAACCATTTGGCAATCTATTAATCATTCTGATAAGCTTGACAAGCAGATTCAGCCATATTTTGTAGGAAGAATTGAAAAATATATATCTAAGGATGATCTCGTTGATTTGCACAAAAATTTTAGCGAGCTTCCCGAGGCAATTGGAAGTTTAGTCGCTGCACCATTTAGAGAAAGAACTCTTCAATTATTAACCAATAGCCGTAATTCTATTTGGAAAGGATCTCGTTCCGAATCTCTTTTTTTTCTTATAAATTCCGCACATTTACGTTGGACAAAAGATGAATATATTATCGTATTGGAAACATTGTCAAACTTAGAAGAATATCAGCTATTAAGCGTGTTTCCATTATTGTTTAAAAATTGGATTGATAAATTCAAAGATACCAAAGATGAGAAAATAATTCAAATTTGTGTTCAATGGTATAAAAACCTTATTAAAAGCATGGCTCTTATAACATCATCCAGTACAGCACCTCGTGAAGTAGAATTCATAATCTCGGTCTTTGAGAAATTGTCCATGATCGGTTCATTACTTAATGATCAAATCATCTTGGATAAATTAATGTCTTTAACGTTCGATCGAATTAAAAAATGTGTAGAAAGAAACATTTTTTCTGCTACAACTGGAGTTGCAAAGTTTGGCCAAGTAGTGCGCCTCGTATTTACGAAAATTATTAAAGAAAAGATTGATCTAATGAGATTGGACTATGATGAATTATTACTAAAGAAAATGAGAACTGTTTGTGGTTGTGGTAACAATTTAGAGATTCCCAATGAGTACGTGATTAATTTTATATTTTAACTTATATATGTATATATATAAAATCATATATACATATATTAATAATATTTATATATTCACATATCTTTTCTTATATTTAGGTTGTGTGAAACAATTTTGCTTCATATAATGTCATGCTTGCAAAAAAGATCTTCGAATTTTTCAGAATTAACCTCCAATCAAATTTTACTTGAGTCTGCTAACTTCTGGATTGTAATCTTTCGAGCAACCGGAAATACTGAAAAATTTCATTCTCACCTATTGATACAAGAAGCTGGAAAAGCCATTCTCGAGTTAACTACTATGATAAATGATAGTTCAATCGATCTTCTTCTTCTTCAGGATTTACTTAAAAAATATAACGATGATGAACTTCATTATTATTTAAATTCTGCAAATTTTATCAGAAAATTTGATAAAGAAATAATTACTGTAGAAACATTGGCTAAAGTTCGTCAGGATTGTCAACTTTATGAAAAAAGATTGAAAAAACTTGACAATTTTTATAAAAGATTTTGTCCATCACATAAAGCCAATGATGTGCAAGATTACCTTGATGAATTAAGAGAGCGAAGCAAAAATTTGGGTCACGTTTCACTAAAAGAATCTTTATCAGAAGACCATTGGAATTTTCACAAAGGAATCATGTCAATAGCAGATGTTACAGATCCATTCAACAATTCTCGAACATTTTATAATGTTTTTGAGAAACAGTTTAACCTTTGTGAATCAAATGAAGTGATGGGAGTTGAATTTATAGCAAACAAGTTAATGCAGGGTATTATAAGTGATTATATGGATATATGTAAGCAATACGAAAATTGGGGGAAATTAAGATATTCCAAGGCCATTTCATTTTGGCGCAATGTTTCTAATTTCGATGATGAACTAAAGTTAATGAATAGGTTTGGCAAAATTGATAAAAGTGAGAAATTCATGAGAACGATCAGGTATCTTTCCGAAGTTAAAGTTTGGATTGAACGTTTAGAATATTTATCAACTGTACTTGAGATTTTCGAAGTGTCTCATGACTGGCTTGGAATTGAGATTTCAAGTTTGAGGGATCATGATTTAAATTTAAGTACATTAAGTATTTCCTTTGAAGATTTAGATGAAAAATTTTCCAAATTCAATCATAATATTTGGGCACTTATTAAGGAATTGTCTGGATCTGAAGAATTTATTGGATTTTTAAAAACAATAGCAGAACATGACATGAAAAATTTGATTAATGGTGTCGACGAACACTCAGATACAAGATTGATTCAAGAAGATACTGTTTCTTCACTTATTCAAGTTAAGCAATTTTTGAATCCATTAATGACTAAAGCAAATTTAACTTTGGACACATTTGTGAAAGAATTAAATGAAATTGTTAACCAAAATCCTTCATCAACGAGTAAATTAACATTATGTAATAGTAACAATATGGCTTTGCAAAATATGTATAATACCATATCTAATCGTGGTGAAGTTACAAAGGAAAAGATCCAAAATGCTGTAAAAATTGGTACATATGAATTCGTTAAAGAGGAAAAAAATGAGGAGTGTATTTTGACATTGTCATATGTTTCTAAATCAGAAACGATGGTGTACGGTATAAATGAGTTACAAGATTTACGTGGCAGAGCGCTTTTAATTTCAAAGCCTGGTGGCTCTTATGGACAAGTTGATGATGTCAAGAACAAAATGGATGAATTTGTAACGCAAGTTGATTTTGCTCAAAATATAATTAATACAATGAAAAAGTTAACTCAATTAGGTCATTTTGGATTTCGAAAATTTAATGAAGTAGCTAAAAGTACCAAACAATTAGAGAAAGTAGCAGATAGACTAAAAAAAGAATTGGATCTCTGGTGAGCATGATTATTTGTTCATTGCTCTTTTTTCATTTAATAGTCGTTATTAATATCGATTATACTTATAGGGTAGATTTGGTTAATCGAGCACAAGAAAATTTTTATTATCTAACTTTTTATCCAGCAAGGCATATATTAGCATTTTTTGATTACTACTTGAAAACCGGTAGACAATATGAGATCACAAGAACTTGTTATACACTTGTAGCATTTGTCAATAAAAAAGCAAAGTTACCAAGTCACCTAAAAAGTAAAGGATTTAGTTGTAGAAAAGGAGATTATTATCTTATTTTAAAAGAGATTGGTGAAAGATTGGAAAATATATTTGGAACCCTTCAAAAACAACCACGGGCAATAAAAGATTCTGGGGAACGCATAATTTCAGATGTTGTGAAACGCGGAGAATTATTTGTCGCTGCTTGCGACGATAAATCGAAAGTTCCTAATATAATAATGTCATTTTATGCCAATCACGGATCTTATCCTGAACCTTGGCAACTTTTGATGTGTACGACATCAACTACAGAAGAAGAACTTTCAATTTTTATCAAAAGATGTTTTTTTGCACCGAAAAATGGTTACGGAAATCATTTATTCTGTATTACGAATTTAGAGTCACTGGATTTCGAATTACAATATGATTTAGTGAATAATATTAGATCTCTTATGGAACGAATTGATGATTATTATTTAGCATTGATATGTTGTTCCGAAACTGGCGTGCATCATCATATTTTGGACCAATTTTCCGAAAATGTTCACCCTTCTAATGGACTTAGCACGATAGCAATGAAAGCCATTTATCGCGAATTATGTTCAAAAGTTACGTGCGTGACTTCGGATTTATCTGGACTAGGAAAAACCGAATGGATTAAACAAGAAAGTTATAGAAAACATCTAATTCCTAAAACTTTTCCCATTAGTGATGGAGCAAGTTATAACTCACTTATAAGACAGCTTAGGGATTTCCGTATTCGAGATTTTGACAGCCTGCATATAAACATAATATCTGCTGATAACCCTGGGGAAGTTAATATATTTTTGTTTCAATTATTAACTTTGGAAATCGTTTCAAATAACACAGATATAGCAAGCCTTCCATTCACGAACATTTACATTGAAGTAGCCTCTAGTGTTGATCAACACTTGCTCAAATCTCTTCCATTTATTAGTTGTTTAGATAAACCCAATTTAATATGGAATATTAATAGATTGATGGTATCCCAGGAAATACATAGTCCAATTCAAGTTGTTTGTCATTATTTAAATAGTTATGAAAAAATGGAGCTTGATAAGGAAGATATTTTGTTCAGACCACGATTGACCTCCAATCACGATAACATTGTTAGAGCACCTCTTCCGCCAAAATTATGTCAACAACTTTTGGACAAATATTTCTTTCAAAAAATTGATTCTAATATTTCGTCTTTTCGTTTTTTAGAAATTTTTATAAATGTTTTTGCAGATCAATTAATTAGATTATCGGGAAGTTCATTCTTTGAAGTTCATCATTTGAGTCTGATGACTAACGAAACCAATATCCGAACGACATTATTTGATACATTACTCGAAGTTTCAAAAGATTTTGCTACAAAATCAATTCAGACAAAATCTGCACAATTACAAGCAGTTACACAATCTCAGGGACAAGAACAACAAGAATTAATGAATTTAGTTCAATGGGATGATTCTAATCATCTTTTGGTATTTTTTATGTCTCAGCTCCCAGACTCGATTTGTGCTTTATATCGCGACAAATCAAAAGTTCCAATCAACGTTCAAAATTTATTAAAAAGTCAAGACATTGAAAAGGAATGGAATTTAGTTGACTATCACACAATGTCATCTGAACAATTATTATCTACTTTAGAACGTCTAGCACGAAAAACAATGCATAATATTAAATACCCGCCATATGCTTTATCAGTTGATAATCTGCTAAAAATGGCATTGATGTTGTTGAGAACAAGAGCTAATATTCCTGTAGTCGTATGTGGTGAGGCAGGGTGTGGCAAGGTATACTTTTTTTTATTAACAAAAATGTTTGATAATATCTTGCAGCACATTTTCATACTTTTCGTCTTTTTGTAGACAAGTCTAATCGGTTTCTTGGCCAAAGTTGTGGAAGTAGAATTTAGCGCACTTAACATTCACGCTGGAATCACAGAACAAAATATCAAGGATTTCATGAAAGAATTTGATAAAAAAGCACAGGCTAAAGAGATTTGGCTATTTTTTGATGAAATTAATACTTGCAATCATATAGGATTGTTGGCAGATCTTATTGCTCATCGAATGCTTAATGGAAAGCAAATTCACCCAAATATTCGATTATTTGCAGCCTGTAATCCATATCGCATTCGAAACAAAAGTGTTAGTAATGTGGGATTAAAAACAAACAATATTAGATTTGAAGAACGAAGTTGCCTCGTCTATGAAGTTAAGCCTCTTCCAGACCAAATCTTAGATTACGTATGGGATTATGGTAGACTGCAGCCAAATGATGAACTGACTTATATTCAAATAATGGTACAAGAGTCATTTGAAAGTTCTTCTATACTTGCAGAATTACTATTTGCATCACAAGAATTTATTCGTAATGTTGAAGAACCATATAGTGTCAGTTTACGTGATGTTAAAAGAGCCATTAAATTAGTCAACTTTTTCCAAGATAGTCTTATAACCCGTCAAAAAGAAGGAGGGATGTATCCTGGTGATAATCCGGACATTGTTACTCGGTCTTTTATTTTAGCATTAGGTTTATGTTATATGTCTCGCTTATATGATCGCGAATTAAGAAAGAGGTATCGTGAAACAATGTGTAAGATCTTACTTCTTAACGAGAAGTATAAAAATATAAGAGAATCCCGTTTTAACGATATTATAAGGGAAGAGCAATTGGATTATATGAAAAGAATGACGTGTCCGCCAAATACTGCATTCAATGAGGCATTATTGGAGAATGTATTGTCTATCATTGTTTGTATATTATGTAAAGTGCCTCTCTTTATTGTGGGTTCGCCGGGTTCTTCAAAGTCACTAGCAATCAGACTTGTACATCAGAACCTTAGGGGTTTTGATTCAAATGATGTATACTTTAGAAAATTACCTCAAGTATTTTTTATCCCTCATCAAGGCTCGTCTTCATCTACTTCTGATGGTATAGAAAAAGTGTTTCAAAAAGCCATAGCTTATCAGGAGACAAGTTCTAGTGAATTTCCAGTGATTAGTGTCGTTTTACTTGATGAAGGTTAGTAAATATCGTATCTTTTAAGTATTTTTTCATGTTTGAAACGGGTTTCAATTTAAACATTTCTTAATTCTCAGTTGGGTTGGCTGAAACTAGTCCATATAATCCTCTGAAAGTTCTTCACTCATTGTTGGAGCCAAGTTATCCAGCTGATGGACCTAAAGTGTCAGTAGTTGGAATTTCAAATTGGCGATTGGACAACAGCAAAAGTAGTAGAGCATTGTTAGTGCAAAGACCAAAGTTTGATTTGGAAGATCTTGTTGAAACTGCTGTTCGTTTATTAAATCAAAACAACTTGGAAATTTCAACATCCGAGATCAAAAATTATAAAGCTTCGCTTCTACCTCTCGCAGAAGCATATTCTGAATATGAAGCAAATGGACAAGTTGTTTTTCCAAATTTTCATGGACTTCGTGATTATTACGCTCTAGTAAAGAATCTTTCAAATAAGGAGATGATTCCGGAAAATATTCACTTGGCATTAGCGAGGAATTTCGGTGGCATTGAAGAACATACGAAAAATTGTCTGAAATCTTTCGGACCCGTTATTAAGTCCTTCAATGGTCACAAAAGTTGGACTTGTAACCCAATACCAACCAATATTCTAATTGATGAGAATCTTAATAGTGAAGGTTCTAGGCATTTAATGGTTATAGGAAAAAGTGATTCCATCGTAAATATTTTATCATATCAGTTAAAAGATCCCGTTATAATTTTGGGATCACAATTTCCGGAAGATCGTGACGATTATTCTTATAGTATATTGAGCAGGATAATGGTGAGTGATACTTATTTTGATTTAATATTTATTATTGCTTTAACTGATTTTATTGTGCATATAGATGTGTGTTGAAGCCGGACGATCTTTGGTTTTAACTGATTTGGAGATTATTTATGGTAAATTTTATATTCTTTCATTCGTTATTGATATGTTAATATAAGTAATCGATTGCTTGTTTATTTAATAGGGAGCCTTTACGATTTATGGAATCAAAATTACATTACAATGGGTAGCTCAGATAATCCTAAATATTTCACGAGAGTTGCCTTAGGAGCTTACGCAAATCCTATGTTGTAAGTCATATTTCAGGATATACAAATGTAAATCATATATTGAAATAAGCATAATAAATTTCATTTTTTTTTTTAGGCACGTTCATCCTGATTTCAGGTGCATCCTGGTTCTCGATGAAAAGAAGTTAAAGGAAGCGGATCCACCACTTTTAAATAGATTTGAAAAGCAAAGGATGACAATGAACGATCTCCTTAACTCAGATGACAAAGAATTAGTCTCAATGCTGGAAGAATGGACGCGACAAATGTCAACAATGGCAGGATCAATGCAACCACAACATAACTTTACTCGAAAAGATTTATTTATTGGCTTTAATGAAGAAGAAACGTTGCAAAGTCTAATCATTGATATCAGGAGAAAAGTACCTAAAGCTGGAGAAACAGAAATCCTTGAAAAATGCAAGGATGCCTTAGTCGCAATTGCTACTTCAGATGGAATGGTTCGGATTGATAGATCCCTCTTAGATCCTGATGAAATTCAACACTGGAAAAATGTCTATTTCCAAGTTCAACATCATAACGATATAGCAGATTATTTTCAGGATTTGTTGCATACGGATGAAGACCAAAATGGCCATTTAGCCATAATTAACACATTTTCCAATATAAACACAGATGTCGTATCCTGCTTAAAGAATATCACAAAATGTTATATTGTGAAGCTTTCAACGTTGAAAACGGAAGCGCAATTTCAAAAGCAGATGAACCGATTTTGGCTCGATCCAAGGTCAAATTCCGAATTGTTAGCATTGCAATGTGATGTCACAACTGTAAATGCGGATTGTATCAAATTAGCCAAGTTTATTATTGAACAATGCCGAAATGAGTATTTACAAAAAGAACAAGAAAATAAGGATAGGAAAGTCAAACATGCTTGCATTATTCTTCATCTTCGTCGAGAAAATAACGAGGACCTAACTTCGTTCAACTTTATGAGTGGATGGAAACAGATTACAATTGAAACATTGACAAAGCACGAAAGACCATTGTCTGTTTTGCTAGAACAAGACTTGGGTGATATTGTTGAGACAACTTATCCGTTTGAAGAGATACTGAAACACGAATTATTATGGTGTTTGCTATGCATGAAGTACCCGAACAATGTTAAATCCGTTAATCATGTCAAGTAAGCGTAATTTTCTTTCAAGTTGAACCTATTAATATATATTTAATTTTAATATTTTCTTTTTTTTTTATATCTGTTTTTAAACTAGATATTTGAGTAAATATATTTTAGATCATCCAAATTTCGTAAATTGTTTGAAACTAAGAACGCAGGAGTGGTTGAAAACAAACGTTAAACAAGATTGGCAATATAGCGTCGCATCCAACAAAAAATTGTTATATCCACATTCTTCGTTTGCTATGGCATTACAGGCACAGATCCGTATAATAGTTCGTCGTCCTATTGCAAAAATTTTATGTACTCTGGAACGCTTAGGAGTTACAAAGACATTCTTTCTTCATGACTTGCCAGAATCTCCAATGTCACCACATAGCGAACAATTTCTTAAATTCTGGAAAGACATGTTTATGGATAATAATGTTATCAATATTGACTCATTGCCGGAACCAATGCCAGATATATATACAATGCCCGTTAGCGTTTTCTATTTACAATTTCCATTTTCATTTTACTTTATGAATCAGATTGATAGTTTCAAAACTTTGTATGAAGAGGAATTGTCAATGCTTAGTAAAGATACAGAAAACATAAATGCAGATACTGGAGAATTACACAACTATATCTATGAGGATTTTGTTGAAACTTTTACCAAAAAAATCTTTAAGTCCATCACACTTTTGGAATCGTCTCCGTTGGAGAATGCTTCAGAATTATACTTCAAGGATTTTGTTCATATAATTTGTAACTCTGAAACTAGTGTCAAAAATGTATCTGTATTATCATATATTTTCAAATGCAAACTCAAAGAGAATATTCGAAGTCCTATTCTTTTACATATATTTTGGTGGAAAAATTCTGTTGCTACTTTAGCGGAATTCCAACTAATTCACGCGTGCCCCATTATCCTTAATGATATTATTATGGGTAATGATGATGTTATAAATACGCAAAATTTTGAAGAACATCTCGTGAATGAAGTTACGAGTTTGATGCTTAAAAAAATTAACAAGTGTCAGGAAAAGAATCAGGATATTGTTGAATTACAACTCGAAATTAGAAATATTTTGAATCTCTGTGAAAAACTCTCAAATTTTAACAAGACGGAACCTTTTCAATTGTTACAAATTTGTAATGATCTATTATCAACCGAACTAATTCCATTAAAGTTTATTAAAGAAATTAGCAAGGTTGGAGATGGAGTGGTAATATTTTCAACTACGTTCGTCGTCAAAGTCTTTGAAGTTCTTGAAAAATTCAATCAATCCAACGCAACATTATTTGCAAAGCAATCTTTTGTCATGAGGAGTTTAGAAATAATTCCATCTGATTCACCTTCTAGGTTGGAACTTTACCATATTCTATTCCTAGATGAACCCTTCCCTCTTATGGGACAAATCATTAGGAGTATAATTGAAGAAGAAAGCAAGAACGACGATACTTTCAGCTTCTTTTCATGTTTAGATAATCCTACAAAGGTGTTAAATTTACAAAGATTTGAGATCATAAATACTTGTTTTGAAACTAAAGGTTGTCACACTGCAATGGCAGCATTATTCTGTGACATTATACAAAAATCATTCTTCGCACAATATGATCTAATTGACTTATCACCTTATTTCCGTTTCGCTGTTGAAGCTTTATATATTAATGGTGTCGAAGGATTACAAAAAATAACAGCGGTTGCATTCCTCAAAGAATTTGTTTGCAAATTTTGGAATGCTACAATCCAAGATGATATGTTACAACCCGTAGAATTGGATATCATGGAAACCGGAGATTTTGATTTCCATCAATTAATTGGTCAAATTAATAATTTTATGGACTTACCTTATCCTTTAATTGATTCATTAAAACTTTACTTTCTACGAGATCTACGTAATAGAGGTTACACTATGGATGATGTTAAAAAATTTTGTCAGGCTCAAAAGTATATCTTACCATGGCTGGACACTTTATCTTGGGATAATAGTCAAGAAACCCGATTGCCATTTAATGTTTACCATTCCTTTAAAGAATATGATATTATGGAAAATAACCTCTCCATGCTTTGTAGCTATAATAGTAGAGAACAATTTAATCAACTATTAAATAAAATAAAGAAAAAAGAAGCGGACGCTAGGATTTCATATATAGGAGGTATCCTTAATCGACTTCATGTTATAAGGGCAACAAAAGAATGGTCTCATGTAGAAAATCAGGCTGCGGAATTCTTGAATGAAAAAATTGAGAATATAAATTCCTTATCTAATATTTATAAGAAAACTATCAAAGACGTAGTCACAAACCAACATGCTATGTTGTATCTCGATTCGAATGTTAGTAACACCGATTTATTAATTAAATCGGTCATTGGCCACGTTATAGCATTACACTCATCAATTCAAGCTGACGCGTCACCATTGGCGTATTTGTTACATAATTTGAGTGCCTGTAGTGGTTTGTATATTCTCACTTGCCCATCAGATGTAGAATCTCTTGTATTAAGTGTTATATTACAGAGGAACGGCAATATTACTCGGTAAGAATAAATTACATTTTTAATTTTTTCATATTTAAGCACATTATTAATTATTCCTTTGATAGGTATAAATGTCAATGTGGTTACCTTTATCTTATCGGTGATTGTGGACAAGCCAATGGGCGAGGTAAATGCCCCGAATGTAATAATTCTATTGGTGGCGAAAACCATATTTCCGACGCTGGGAATGTGAAATTAGATGAAAGTCCAATTAGGAAGCCCATAAGCTCAAAGGACGAAAAAGGATATATAGGGGAACCGTTAAATATGGATATCAATTATCATCATCGCAATTTATCTCCTACGTCTTATAGAATTCTTCATTTGTTTGTTCATTCGATAATTGGAGCTTGGGCACCTTCTGGTACTGCAACTACGTTTTTACAAAAAATCAATAATAATGCAAACGATAGTGTGGCATATTGTATGGGACATATCAAGAATGATTGGCAAGTTCTTTTAAAACTTTTGAATTGCTCTGAAGAAAATTTAGCTCTCTTATTACATGCAATTCTTGATCGTATGTTTAAAACTCCGCCAAATCGTACAAGTTTGAAGACACCGGAAGAGCGTGAGGAATGGGAAACGAACTTTGCTCGAAATTATGTTTTGCCTTTAATTAAAAATGTCACAAGTACGACTACTGAATTTCGTGTAAAACTTGCGAACCCTCAAGAAAATTCGAACTTTTTAGAAAGAGAAATTAATCAAACAATACCAATGACAACACAATACATGCGTGAATATTTACCAAGGCTTTGGCGATCTATTGGAACTACGAGCTTTCAAGGTTTTCGTGCTTATTACAATTCAGATACAGAGAAACACGAATCACGTTATCCTTTCATTTCGGTATTCTTTAGGTATTATAATAAGTTAGAAGAGGTCAAATACCTTTGGCCGATAGTGAATTTCGTTCAAATCATATCATCACGACTTGGATATCGTGTGAGTCGAGAAAAAGCACAAGAAAAAACTTTCAAACAATTTATAGACGAAGAGTCTAATGATGGAGAATTTGAAGAGGTGCTTAAATTTTTAACTTTGAATTTCAATGAATTTGCCACTGCTTGGAATGCAGTGATTGGTAGTGTTGATCAATTTCAATGTCACGAGCTTCAAAAACCAAAACCAAATATAAGCATGAAATCACCTATTGCACTTGCTTTAGTTGAGCCAAAGGATTCAGGCGTATATCTTTGCGCTATTCTGGAATATTTGATTGGATTACAAAATAACTTCTTACAAGAAGTATTGACGATTCCTATAGGATCTACTAAAGCACTTCAATTCTTGGAAGAGCGTTATTCTATTTCGGGAAATACTGTTACATCTTCCTCATCAAAGACATATGATGCCAACCCTACAGAAAGACCTACTCGTTATTACCTTCAATCTTTGAGAATCGATCAAACAAAACAAAAAAATTTTATAAATTACAAATGGGATGATAATATTCTCCAAAATAGTGATCGTAATCTTGAGATTGGACGTGGTCAAGATGTAATCTACGATTTACAAAAAATTGAAATGGAACTTGCACGTAGATTAGTTTTTGAAAAAGTTCATATTGATACTTTGAAAGGTTCGCAATCATACGTGGAAACCTTTTCATATCATATGGAATTATTCCAAGGATATATGAGAATACTTGGCGATATCAAATCTTTAATTCCTCAACAGAGAATCCCATCCGATAAAATTTCCCTGATTATGGGAGCGACTAACAGGAGTCGTTATAACCTTAGTTCATTATCTTATGATAATGCGTCTGAACTCCTTTCTTCTTTAGAAGTTTTGCTTTGCTTCGTAAAACGCACATCGGTTGGAAGTGAAGAGACCAAAATCCTGGATTATGTTAACCATTGGATGAAATTATCTGTACTGGTGGAAATCAAACCATTCAAAAATTTGTTAAATATCGGATTATGTCTCAAACATTTAATAGCTTTGTATGAATTGATTGAAGAACAAGTTGCAAATTCCGTAATACCATATATAGATGAGAGGTTCAAAGTTGAACTCACAGAAGAGGTGAAGGGTGAAATTGATTTAGTAGTTGAATTCGAACGTTCTTCAATGAACACGCAACGTATACCGGCAGGAGCTTTTGCTATTGCGTTGAAAAGGTTTATGCTTAGATTTTTGAAGGATTTTAATAAGGATCAAGTCCCATTAATATATTATATAACAGATGAAGGATTAAATTTGTGGCCAGCTGATGTTTCAGAAGAATTATTGGAAACAATTCCTGACTCCTTATTAGTGTGTCATATTTATGAGGCTTATATTTATGTTAATTCTAAAAATGAGGTAACCTAAAATTTTAAAAATATTAATATACCTTTTGATTGATTTTTTCATAATTGTTAAATTTAATATTTAATTTTACAACAGGAAATTATGAAAAGTTATAAACAAACGGGAGGAAATAATAGGGTTGAAAATTGGAACAATAGCAGATTTGACTCATCTGAAGTCGATAACACTGAATCCATGACTGCATCTCATAGTGATTTTTCATCAAGTTTTGCGGGACCATCTAATTCAAGTTCTTTTGCGGAGTCATCCTCGCCACGTCAACAAAAGCCCCGTAAAAGGGGAAGAAAGTATGGAAGTAAATATGATGTATTGTAACGATTTTTATTTTATTTTATTTAAATTAGAATTTGATTCCACCAATTGAGGATAAAGGCAATGGTTGAACTTTTTTTCTTATTTTTCGATTTTTTTTTAATCTTATTTTATTTTAAAAAATAAATATTTATACTGTGAATATCATTGAATAAATCGATATTCTATATATATAAATTAAAATGTTTAAGAGTTTTTTTTTTTTTTTTTGAACTTGCTACCGAGAGAAGTTGATAGTATCACGGGCGAAAAATTAGTAAACGGAGAATATGTACAAATAAACAATCCTGATCATAGCACAAATAGTAATTATTATCGTTCATTTCAGAAAACAATAGATTAATGCACAATTCTCTAAATGGGTGCTTTGCAGTAGTTACTTTCGAAATTTTCGTTTTTCAGAAAATTTACAATGAAAAGGGTAGGTTTACCGTTGATAATTTTTTGCTTAGTAATACAGTTGCTTATCAATGAAAATCATTTAAGATTCAAAATCGAAAATCATAAACTACACCTTTCCTCTCATGTATTTATCTGTACACAAAGAAACTTGGATTATTATCAGACATCTTGTGTCATTGGCTAAAGCAAGGAAAAATCACTGCTTTAACATTTTCTTCTGTTTATAATATATCTTTTGTCTTTCAGATTTGACTTTCCAAAATACCAATAATATCATCATCATCATCACCATCACCAACAAGGGTTTTTCTATACTAGAGTCTTTAGTAGTTTTCTGTAAAATCAGATCAGATCAGATTTTATTCAAATCCGATCCGATTTGATTTTCATTTTTCAGGATCTGAATCTGATCTGAAATCCAGATCCAAACGGATTGAATCTCAAATCTGAATCTAACGGATCAGTTTAAATCTGATCTAAATCCAAAAAATTTTATTGAAAAATGATTTTTCAGTTCTTAAAGAGATCCAAAAATGTTTCTTTTCAATTTTTCAATGAAAAGAAACCTTTTCAGTTCTAAAAGAAATCTGAAAATTTGTTTCTTTTCAATGAAAGGAACTTTTTTTAGCTCTAAAAGAGATCTAAAAAGTCATTTCTTTTCAATAAAGGAACTTTTCGACTCTAAAAGAGATCCAAAAGTTTGTTCCTTTTCAATGAAAGGAAACAAAATTTTGACTCTAAAAAAAATCTGAAAATTCATTTATTTTCAATGAAAAGAAACAAATTTTTAGCTTTAAAAGAGTCTGAAAAGTCATTACTTTTCAATAAAAGGAACATTTCAGTTCTAAAAAAAGTCTGAAAATTTATTTCTTTTTAATGAAAAGAACTTTTTAACTTTAAAAAATTTGAATTCAGATCTGATAAATCAGATCTTAATCCAATCTGAATCTGATGAATTAGATCTAAATTTGAATCTGAATTTAACAGATTAGATTTGATTTGAATTTAAATTTAAATCTGATCTGAATTTAACAGATATGATCTAAATCTATGCAGAATACTAATCAATATTATACGATAATTGTAAAAAAAAGAACAGGAATTATAAGAAGAAAAAGAATAATAATAATAATAATAATAACAATAACCATTAGCAAAATTTAAACTAGATTTTACGCCTCTTAGAAATGAATGTGTAAATAAGCTAAAGCTTTTAAAAATAGAAAAATAAAAAAAATAAAAGAAATTATTCAAAATGAAATAAAAACAAAAGAAATAAAATTGATATGAATACCTTATATATGTAAAAATGTGATTTAGATAATTATGTAAAAACAAATATGATCATCATATTAGAAAAATAATATATATATTATTTTTTTGATAATATCAATTTGCAACATTATATTAAAATACAAAAATTATATTTGAATGTTCAGAATTTTAAAATTTTGTACACATACATATTCTGTATATTAAATTTCAAATACTATTATAATTATGTTAATAAAATCTTTATACTTTTTAATTTAGAAACTTAAATTATAAATGAATACCAAAATAAAATTTGAAAAAATATATGATACTTTTTCTTAATTATAAAGAAATATTTAATTAAAGATTTTCTTAAAATTAATATGAGTTTTAAGTAAAACTCAATTATTATTTGGTTAAGTAAGTATTTCAATCTACTAAATTGAGAATTAGGTAATAATATAAATTCAATAAATTATCAATAAAAACTCTTTTATTTAATGATATCTGAGCTAAAATAAATATTAATAAAATAAAGAATAAAAAACTTATTAGTTTAATTGATTGAGATGAGAGAAAGTTTTTAAAAGCTATCCCTTAGATTATATAATAAGCAAATTTGCTTACGAACTTAAAAAATGTGTTATTTTTTTAATAAAATATTTAATATTAATTTTAGTAATAATATAATTATATGAAAAATATAGGTAATATATATTTTATTAATTTTATTAGAAGAAATTTTAAGTTTATAAGATATTTTTTAAATAATTTAATTTTAAATTTAAGTTTTAAAAAATTTTTTAAATTTATATTTATAAACTAATTGAATCACTATATTACTAATAAAAGTCATAAAATTTCTTAGTAAATTATATAAAATGTAATAATTAAAATTATTTTTCATGATAAATTTTATAATATTCTATTATGATTAATATTGCTAAAAGTAAATATTAATAAGATTATCAAAATCAATGATAAAATTTTTTAATTTATAATTTTTTTAAAAATTACAAATTTTTAGCTTATAAACATATTTATAAAATTAATTTAATTAATTTAAAAAAATTTTTTTAAAAAATTATAATTTTTTATAAAAGTAAATCAAAAGGGAATTTATAATAAATAAGCAGGCAAATTTGTTTATAATTTAAGAGATAGTTATTAAGGAATACTATTATATAAAATATCAAATATTACTTTTACAAATAATTGATAAAGCAATTGTCAAAACATTAACTATTAGAATACTATTATTAAGCATAATATTTAATAAATATAAAATAAATCTGTTAATTTTTTATTACAGTAGTGGCGGAAAATAATGATAATATCATGTGACTTGATCAACATTACTTATCACTTCCTTTTTAATAATTAT
>CAJVPQ010001211.1:0-19604 GCA_910591825.1 Funneliformis caledonium
CATATAGCTAGAAGGGCTTCTGGCCTATGATTGGGATCTTTCTGGATATCTTTTTTCGATTTTGACCCCAGGACCCCCAAAATTTCCCTACTTACGTATTAAATTCTAAATAAATAATCTTTAATATTTTATTATTAGAGTTTTATTTGATAAATATACTAATGAAAGATAGATATTCTATATTATTGAACATATCATAAGCTTTATTAGTTTTTTTTTGTTAAATTTATTAGAAAGAAAAGTTTCAATAATGCAGTAAATATAAAAGGTAGTAGTATCACAAATTCTTTTAAAATTAATAGTATTAGCAAAAGATTTGTTATTATTAAGTATGTTCTTAGAAGTGTAAAATACTTGATCTTTATTCATTTTATTATCAGATATTTTTGCAATTTTAGTTAAAATAACAAAGGGTTTATCTTTGCCAATGAGCAGAATTTTTACTTTCTTATTATTTTTTAGTTAATATTTTAAACTAATATTATATTTTATAATAAAATTATTTAAATATAACTTATAAATCAATATGAATTTCAGCTGTAAAAGTTGAAGTAACAGGAGGTATATTAAAAGAACTAGCTTCAGTTTCTTTAGTATTTCTTGATATAATAGTCATAATTTTCTTTTTAGAAAGTTATTATTCTTTATTAATATCTGAAGAGTTAGGCTGATTATGCAAAATGCAAGTGTTTTAGTGGATATTTTTTGTTAAAGGTATTTTTTTATAGTAAAATGAAGAAAGAAGAAGAGTTTTTATGTTCAATTTTTTATTATGTTTGATTTTTTTAGTATTTAATATTTGTGAAATACACATAGCATGATATCAGCAACACAGAATTCTGTTAGGTGATCAATATATAAGACAGAATATTATTATTTAATATTTGATATGCTTCAGATAAATAGGAAATAGGAAACCATTATTAAGATTAGAGTGATCTTGATACTTTTCAAAATCAGAGATTTTATTAGTTAAAGATCATATAAGCAGATAAAGAAACACAATAATTATATAACCGAAAAATTTTAATAGTGTATAAACATATATATTCTTTACTTCTTTTAGATAATAAAACATATTGAATAATTAAAAATAACCAAAAATAACCAAAAATTAGTAAGAAGTTTTAATGTAAATCACATAAACTAATTTATGAAAATTTATAAATCATTTGGAACCTTTACAATAGAAGAGAAAATAATTGAAAAAAATAGAAAATGAGTTAATGTTAAATTTGAACATATTTTGATCTAAAAATCATATTTGCTATATAAAAGTAAAATTGATTTTTTCCATTTCCTTTCTTTCTATTGCAAAGGTTCCATTTAATCTGTAAAAATAATATTTTATTTAAAATTACTATATCTATTATCACTACCAATATTACCATCAACATCAATACTAATGCTAATGCAACTTTTATTTTATTTTATTTTTTTAACTAATTATTTTATTTTATTTTATTTTAATTAAGTTTTTTTCTTTAATATTTAATGTGAAATTTTTTTTTTCTCTTTTGTTAATATTAGATCAATAAAGCTTCCTAAATTGAGTCAGAAAAAAAAATTTTAATTTTGATATCCAAAAATTATAATAATTTACACATATTTTGGTGTAACTGATCCGGCTTTGAAAAGGACTATTAATATTAAAAGATCGAATTCAAAAATGCTGGAATGGAATGGCTTGTTATAGAAGAATTAAAAGAACTCTTGCGTTTTTGGAAAACTGACTTAGAATTTACAAAGGAATTAAAAGCTAAGGATCTTGATGGATGTTACGCAACGCGTACTGTCAACATTATTAACAAATTTGACAGACTCGCAGAGTTATTGGACGCGCTACATGAGGTAAGTATAAAGCACTTGAGCGCTCGACTACAAATTTTCACGTAATAATAATTTCGTCTTTAACCAGTTTAATACTTTCGCTAGCAACTTCTTGAGTGTAATACATCTGAAGAATGCTTTACTAGATTTCCTGAAGTTCAAAATATACTTGAAGATTTAGTAGTACGTAATTCTTTACTCAATTATTCTATTTTATTATAACTTTCCAATCAGTTATTGACAAAAAGAAACATTATCTTAGTGCATTAGGATTTTGACGTTACATGATACTTTATGTCAAAAAATTATAGAATGCCTTTTAGAATATACTAAATTGTTCGATAAAATGGATAATGTGTTTACACATTTTATAGGGTAAGATAATGTAATAATAATAAAATTATTTTGTGAATTGAATTAACTTTTTACTATTATTTAAGTCTGCCAAAGTATTGGTGTTTGAAAGTATTGCGAACCATTTCCATCGGTCATTCGCAAGGTGATAACGCCACAGAAAAATTAGCGTATTTATGTGGTGCAGGATCTTCTGATTTAGATAATTCGTACATCGAAGAAGCCGTTTCAATCATCACAAATTTTTTAGATAACATTGAAAATTGTTTGTTTCAACTCCCGGTATGAATTTTCACATGAATTTGATTCCTTTAGTCGTCACCTTTATAAATTTACATTTTTTTTTATTTAGTCGACATGCATAATAAATGTTTCCGAGCAGCTAATTCCATTATTGCAAGTTCCTGACATGTTTGGATTAATCGAACGCATAATTTTGTTCGCGACTAAAGACAAGTTGTATCATACAATAAATACTGAATACGAGACTATATTATCGGAGCGTTTTGTGGAGTATTTAGTATCTTTTCATCATGATATATACATGAAACTTTGTAATCAAGCCAAGCTTGGGTAGAGATCTTTTTAACTTTTTTAATGAATTGCAAAAAAAAATTAATATTTTTATAAATCTTTATAAATTCTTAACTAATGTCATTTATAGGTTATGGACCAATTGTCATGCCGCAGTGGAACATGAGGTACTTATTGAGTTCTTTAATTCTATTAACTTTTATGAACGACATGTTAAATTTTATTATTTGAATAGACTTTGGCGTCTTTTCAACAGCTACTTTTTCCAGTAAATAAGGATTATATGACTCCTCGTAGTATCACGGAATTTCTCCAAAATAAACCGTTTTTCTATCAAGTTATAAACTATCCGAAGATATTTGGCTTGTGTTTTGATGTGTTTATTAAATGTTTGGAAGTCTCTCCCGATTGGCGTGTATTACGTCTAATAAAATACACCATAACTCATGTTATTGAAAGCAAGGATCGCAACGGATTTATTCCATTAGATATTACTTCTGTATGTATCATTATAAAAATTAAATATAGGTAATCTTTTATGATTAATCTAAGGTACACATACAAATTAAAATACTAAATTATTTTATTAACTTGGAAGTATTTTCCCAAATTATTAGAAAGACTTGTTACGGTCCTTGCAAATGATACTCCTGGAACTCATGCATTTTATAAAATGAATTCTCTTCGACGTAATTTGCTTTTGGAACAAAGTCCTTCAGCCATTCATAATTACAGAAAATGCGTCTGGATAATTTTAATGTCATTCACAAAATGGCATTATTGGATCATTGAAGCATTTTTCGACATACAAAGGTTTCCACAGATTCATGATGTATGTATTTATATAGGTAATTTATTATTTGTAATATATTATTAATATATTCATATATTCAAAGTTACAAGAACCCATCAATTATCTGGCCTGGTTAATTTATCCACGCGAAGACAACAATATTATGATTTTTAGTAATGCCATCGGTGATTTGATTACATCTATAAGAGGTAAAAAATGTGTATTATAAATTTTAACACATTTATACGTCAAGATGAATGAATTAACCAAAATCAATACTTAATTTTCATTTAGAATGTTTGAAATTAAATCAAAACGGAAAAGAAAAAGTACTCAAATGTCTTAAGCGTTATCGACATATATTAAAAAGTAACCTTGTGCTAGTAGATATAACGTTAGGCTTATGGTCTAAAACCAAATCATTAGAATTCATGGAAGAAATTGTAAATGAATTGTTATTTTTCTTAAAGAACTTTTTAAATGTCTTATTTACTTATTTATTTATTTTTTTATATATCATAATAGTTGAATGCTTGTATAATGTCTAATGATCATTCCTCATCAAGGTATGGATAATCCATAATATATTTCTATAAATTTTTATATTTATTAACTAATACAATTATTTTAAAAGGCAAATGCAAACGATGCAAACAAATGAAGATATAAACCTGTCAGCTTTAACTAAAATCCTGGATTATTTTTACGAAAATCAATATGAAAAGAATGAAGAAATTATGAAATATTTAAATAGATTAAAAGAAAGGTGTATCATGTAAATATAATAATAATTGGTGTACATAAATCAGTGAAATTTTTTTTACTTTATATTTCAAGAACTTTTAATGATTTCCCAAATTAAAAGCCACAGTAAACGCTACAAAAATTGTGATGTATTATCCGATTATGTGTACAAATTATATGTTAAAATTTCTTTCAATTATGCAAAAAGCCAATTCAATATGTATATAAAAAAGAAACAGAAAAAAAAAAAAAAAAAAATTACATATAATTAATTAATTAAGCAAAAATGTCATCCACTTCGTCGTCCATTTCATCTCCTAAATTGATTCTTTTAGATCCACCATCTTTGATCTCATTAAATCTCGTCACTTCTATTTCCGACATTATTCGAACACTTTTCTTATCATTGTTTTGATTATTATCCTCATCTTCATCATTGTCCCATCTTGTTCTTACACTTAATATACCACCTGTACTTGATTTATTTGATGAATCACCATCAATAACCATATTCATTGGCACACCATCAACATTATTCACGTTGCCATCAACTGACGATGATGATGATGGTGTGGCTGATTGTGGTATTGAAGAATGCGTGAGATTGTCACCTTGTTTTGTATTCTTCATAAATGTATTTGTTAATGATTCAATATAAGGTTGTGGGAAAACGATCCAGTTTTCCCAAACGGTGAGAATAGTTGTAATTTGACGCTATATAAATTTTTGTTTGTTATGATGTGGTTTTTAAAAGAAATTTAAAGATTAAAAGTTTCACGAAGAAAGAGGTGAGTAAAAGCCACATCGTTAAATCGAATTAATAACATAAATTGAGATTCGTTTCGAAAATGTGCATAAAAGGTGAAAAGAATCCTTTCTTTTGGACAAGGTTGAACAAATCATTAACGCCAAGTAAAGAATCTCAATCCCCCTTGGTCGCTTACCCTGAATGTCTCTGCTTTCAATCTAGCCGCAATAGATCTATATATCTCGTTCAAATGCTCAAACACTTCTGGCAATTTACTCTCAAATCTATAATAAATTGAATGCATCACGCGTTAGAAGCATTGTCAGATTGTCTTAAATAAAGAAAAAAAAGAGAGGTCGGTCCTATATTCACTTACCCAGTTCTGAATTTCCAAGCGTTTGGTACGGAAACGCTACTATTATGTAATATATCTGATACTAAATATAATCGCGCAACTTTAGTGGGAATAGGCGTTCCTTTGATCATGAGAGTCTTGCATATAATCTCGACAATCTATAAAATATTCAATGTATCAAAAACAATAGCAATGGACATGAAAATTAAATTACTCGACTAGTTCAATTTGGTACAGTACTTCATCTGCGGCGTCAGAATGATCAATTGCAAAGGCCATTGATTTAGCAATGACACCTCGTTCAAAGGTCAATTTTCGTAGCATTACTTCCATGCGGTGCCTTGCTTTAGGTCCTAAAGTTCCTTTAGGTATACGTTCTCGTTCACGTTCATCTTCTTCATCGGAATCTAATAATTCATCTGCTGCCTGTTGCCCAAAAAGAATAGGTAAGACAAGCTAGAAATAAACTTAAAATCTGTTGATGGTATACTATAATACCAACGTCTTCATCAAACGGTATCTCGGGAGGTGCCCAAATGGGTCCTTCATCGAACATATGAAAAGGTTCGGTGCGCCACTTATTCTTGGGATCTCCTTGAAGAATAGAGTATAATCTCCACCGATAATATACGTGCTCAAGTGACTAAAACAAAATAAAAAAATATCCATGGTTAAAAAAGTTTCATTATATATAAATTAAATTGATATCAAATTTCTACGCACGTCATTTTGGAATAAAAATGAAAATTTTGGATTATTCCATTCGCGATCCATAATGATTGCCTGTGTTTATTAATTAATCGAAGATTTACTATAAGTATGTAACTTTATAATAGCATCCGTAAACAATTTTATAATACCTCAAATGGTGGACCAAACTTAACAACTCGTTCTACCATACGATGTATTATCTTAACGATTTGAGTATCTTCGGGACGAGTTACATGAACCTCAAGGCGAGGACCCTTGGGTGCAACCTGAAGTGAGTAAATGAAGGTGAGTTCAATGTTACCAATATACTAAAAAACAAATCTAACCCACCGTAGAGGCGCCAGGCGGTGGTACATTTGTATATGCTACATGTAAATCGAAATAAGGATTAATGATAATGATAAAATACTAAGTGATTACAATATTTAATGAATTCACCTTTTGTGTGAATCATCTGCGCGTTAAAAGGTAAGCCACTCGGTGGAGGACGAACTCCTTCGTTCAATACTAATTGAATAATTGAGTAACTAAAAGAAGTCATGTAAACGTGGATTCCTTTAGATTATAGAACTTACCGTAAATAGGCTTTGGTGGGATAGGAACTGCTTTCCCCCAACCAACACGCATAATATATCCGAGCAATTCTTTGCCATCCATATTTTTTAAAGCCTGAGCTGCACATTCTCTGTCCATAAAACTAACAAAACCGCAGTTTCGATTTCTATCTTTCTCTTCTTGGGTACGGGGCCACATAATTTTTACACTAGCTATGGGACCATATTTTGCAAATTCTTTACATAACATTTCTTCATTCACCTTTTCAAGAATTATTAAAAATTAAATTATCCCTCTGATCCTAGTATTATCATTGACCGCCACTTAAAAAGTGTGCTCACCTCTGGGCTTATATTTCCAACATATAAATTTGTTGTATTTGGATCTCCAGTATCATGTGAACCCGGTCTATCTTCAAATGCTAAAAGGAACCGAGAAGTATATTAATTAAACATTGTTAAATTTCGATATGGCACATTCAGGTTGTAGTGAGCCTAAACTCACCGGCTTTAACGGTGAGCGAGGTAGGAGCGAATTCGTCACTACCTGCCTCTAAATTAAACCAATAAATTATGTATCTAGCATACAAATCCTTATTTATACATATATTAAATATGTATTGTTAATTAAATTGTAAAAATGCTAAAAGAAATAAATTTACCAGATGATAAGCCAGCGCCCGCCAACTTTGCATGCTTTTGCCTTAAACGATCTTCTCTTTCCTCTTGTTCACTATAATAAAATCAAATTTCTTTAATAATTTCAAATCATAAACCATTTTTTTTTTTTTTTACTAACCGTTTTATTTCTTCCAAAAAAGCGTCTAGATTACGTTTTCTTTTTGATTTTTCTTCCTTTTTTTCTTCATCCTTGATGAATGAATACTGTTAATATATTTCAGCTGATCTTTCAAATACGATCGAGATATCTTTACCTCTTCCTTTTCGGGATTTTCCTCGGAATTCTCAATTTTTATTTCCGGTTGTATAGGTTTTGAGGCAGTAATAAAAGGTTGTGGTTTGTAAAGTTTAGGTGCTGAAGTGGAAGTGGTGGTAACTTCCTTTTTTGTAATGACTGCATCATGATCAAACAACACTTTAAATGAAGAAATAAATTATTAAACTTTTTTTTTAAATCAATAGTAATTAAGGTAGATAAAATCATGAAATGCTAACGTTTCGGTACTATAGTTTCGCCTTTAACGAATGTCTTTCCTGCACCTTCCTCTTTTTCAAACGATGCAACAAATTCAGCATAGACTTTTGCGGCTTCTTCAGATTCTTGCTAAAAATTCGAGATAAATTTCAAAGTTAAGTTTCGGAAAAATTCCTTTCATAATAACTTTTTTTGTAGATAGACACTACCTTTTTCTTTAATTCAAGTTCTTCCTTGTGTTTTTGAAAAGGTGTCTTTTTATGTGTACCAATACTGAAAGCTTGTAATTTTGTTTTTGTTAAGGTCTAAAACATCCGAGGAGGAAGATCAGAAACTGTGCAAAACAAATGTCGTTAAAACTGAGGTTGTATTTTTTCATCGGATATATTATACCTTAGCGGAACCCGGTTTTGTTGAATTAATTCCCCAGGGTAGCTTCTTTTCATCAGGCATTTTGTAGAAAAATTTTATTAAGTTGATAAGTTAAAAAAAGACAACAAATTTCCTTATATCAGTATTAAACTTTGGTAGTACAAAAATGATTAATATGTTCAAGTTTGACATTTGATTATCACGTGATAATGTTCAATAATTTGGATGTTTGTTTTTAGTCGCGTTTTTTCATTATTACCATTACCTAAAAATGTCTGATTCGGACGACTATATGTCATCAAAGTTCCTAACCGAACCTCCACCTGAACCTTCACCATCTCTAACCTACTCTGAACGACGTCGTCAGAAAAAATTATCAAATAAAGGTTATAATAAACCTCGTTTTGAACTTGAAAAGGAACATCGTGACCAAGCTCTCGCTAAACGGATTGATACCGAAGAGAATGAATCGCCAGGTTTGAAAATACTTAAAAAGATGGGTTACGAGCAAGGCAAGGGTTTGGGAAAAGATCCTAGCAATATTGGAAGGACGGAACCATTGAATATTGAACTGAAACAAGGTATTTTATTACACTAGTTTAGCAATATTAGTTTTTGTAGCTCAATTAAAAACAATTTATAATGATTTCGTTTAGACAAGCTTGGTTTAGGTATGGCTACTGAAATAAAGCATAAAGCCCAGGCTGAACTCGCCAAAGTTGCAAAACGAACGAGAGTTGAAGAGGATTCGTTTCGTGAACGTGTCCGTCAAGAAAAACTTGACAAACGCGTGAAAGGACAGCTTAGGAAATTACAAACCATATGCGAGACATTGGACACGAAACATGTAACCTTTTAAAATTTATATGCAATAAATTTTGCCAATGATTTAACCTTCCACATGTATTAAATATTTCTTATTTACAACAGGGAATCGAGGTGAGAACAGGAATTCAATTCAATGTTTACATTAACAACAAATTTATTACTTTAATTATTTCTTTTTATTTTTAAAATAAGGATAATATTTATTGGCGACATGAGGAGACAATAGACGATGAGTTAGAGAACAATAACGACGAGGACAAAATATTATTTGAAGAGCAAGTTGTAGAAGATAAAGAAGACCAAATTGAAGAGAGAAAAGCCAAAGGCTTTGAAGGTCTTGAAGTATGAACATATGAATCGAATTTTTGTATCATTATTATTTTTCATTATTCCAATCAATTAAATTTTTTTTTTTTTTTTTACAGCCTCGAGAGCAACTAGATTGTGTTTTGAGGTACTTGCGAGAAAAGTATCAATATTGTTTCTGGTGTGGGTGTGAATACGGGAGTGCTGAAGAAATGGATCAGGAATGCCCTGGTTATGAGGAAGAGGATCATGACTAAAAAAGTAAATTTGAGAATTGAGGAATCTCTCCGTTTAAGAAGGACCATTTTTTTTTTATATATATAATATATAGAAGATTTATCATGGTAATTTCATAATAATTATTTAATCATAATAAAAATTATAATTCACTTTCGTCATCTCTACCAAAATAATCATCAATCGTCATTGCTGTAGCAATTTGAACATTATCACCGAATTCAATGATTTTGTCAAGTGGTTCAACTATTAGCACTAAAGATTTTCTAAAAATATTATATCCTTGATATGTAAGATTTAACTTTGGTTTTTCATCATCATCATCATCATCATCTTTAGTATTTATTGGTGATGGATCTGCTCTCGAATCATTAATATTTTCTTGTTCCATTTGCGATTTTGATACAGAAAGTTTCATTTTATCTGAAGGAAAAATCGAAGTTTTATCCTATTAAAAGAGGTATTATATTAATATCATTAAAAGGTAATGTAAAAGGAAAAATGCGCAATCAGACCTTTATTAATATAGAATGTTTAACTTCAGTAGGTTTAATATAATAAGCGAATTGGAAATTTGCTGTGAATTTAAATAGGACGATAAGAAAATTATATTATAAAAATTATAAAATAAAGTAAATCTTTATCAAATATTGATATACCTACATCCGCGGTAAATATCTGAAAGTGATTTATTACTAACATTTTTTTTTTTTCGCGAAAATTTCTTTGGAATTATTCTTTGTAAAGCTGAAAGTATTTCCTATAAATTTATAATGAATTAATATTTTTAATCGACGCGTTTAACGCTTATTCGAAAACATCTACCTGAAATATAATGTCATTAAACCATAAAAGATTTTCTTGACGAAGATAAATTATTAGAGGTAACACTTGTTTTTCTGAAATTCGTAAATAACGAATATTATGCGTTGTATATAAAACGTTTGAAGACATTTTTTTTTTTTTATTTAAAAGGGAAAGTAATTACAGGGAAAGTAAAAAAAAAAAAAACTAAAGCCATATAAGGAAATAACTTATATTTAATGTTGTGTAACATTTAGATAAAATTTATTTTATTTTGTTAATTTTTTTTTTTTTTTACAATTAAAGAATTTTAAAAAATCTATTTGACGTAAATAAATTTTTAATCTTGAATATTCAGCATCATTGGCTGTACGTCTCCAATTATACTTGGTTTTGGTTGATCTTGATATTCCCAATGCAAATCATCAAAGTCTCGAAATCCTAAATTTTCCCATCCAGATTGTTTTACATGGTATACTAAATTTTAATGCCAAAAAAAAATATTTTAAAAAAGAGAAATTATTTAAAGTTACTCTTTCAAATGATGAGGATTGAAGGGCATAAAGAAAAATTATAACATACCATGAATGTTACCACCGGAAGCAGAATCTCTATGGGCAGCATGATACACCGCTCGACGTCCAAGTTCAGCAGCATCATGTGCAGACAGATCAAAATCATATGCACTATCTAACACTCCATAAGCAAATGGAGACCCGGATCCAACTGAGAATAAATCTCCTTTCAAGCGAGTTCCATCCGCATCCACGTAGTAAATATTTGGTCCCTATCAAATACAACTATTTAATATCTATCATATATCAATCATAAGATGAAGTGTAAAATATTATACTCACAATTTTGTCCCAACCGACAACCATAGTTCCCTGGATATATTAATTCTTTCGTTAATCAACAAATTTCAAAAAGTTACTTTTGACACCTTTTTACATACCATTGAAAGTCCCATTCCCTTAAATGAATAAACAATATTTCCTAATAACTTGGAAGCTGCTGATACGGAAATTCGTTCCTTGTTTCTCAATTCGTATAATCTAAAGAAAAGAAAAAATTTAACATTTAGTTGTATCATATTTAAAATCTTGAAATTAAATTCATCTTACCTGCAACGTCTACCTAGTTCTCTCTCCCAGAATGTGCAATCGGCGGCACCACCGGCCATTGTTCCCAAAAGATATGGGTTTATTTCGATAATCTTTCTAATGTTCTGTGTAGCTAAATTATTTTAAAGATAAATTACCACATTGCTTTTGAAAATAAAAGAATTACATTTAACTCACCAATGACAGACCCAGTAGTTGCACGCGAATCAACAGAGACTATAATACCTCCTTGGAATTTAAACGCAAGAGTTGTAGTACCATGCTTAAACTTAATTCGACATTCAGCGTTTGATTTTTCGTCTGTATTATGTTTCAAAAACTCAATAGGCTAATAAAGGTTTAATAATAAGTTTTAATTAATTAAACCTTTTGGAGAGGAATTTGATAAATATTTTTTTTTTTTTTTTTTTTTTTTTTTTTACTAGAAGCACGTACATTATGACAAGGAGGAATGTCAAACGATGGTAAAGAAAATTCTTTCGTAACGTCAAAATTAACAAGCATGTTGTGGTCTCCCCATGTTGACGTTGACCTCTTGAATTTATTAACAATAGAATCCATTATAATAAACCATAAAACGTAAAAACAAATGATACCTTGAAAAAAAACTATACAACTATATATTTGATAAGATGAATGACGCACTTCGATTACGAAGTTTCATAGTCCAAATTTGGGGGTGACAAATAACGGTACTAGTGATCGGCACAGAATTCTAACTTTAAATAAATGAGGAAAAAAAAAAGAAACGCTCTACTTTTCTCGCAATGAATCCTGTCGCTTTATATAATCACGATGCTCCCATTTCTGCAGCTCAACAACATCAGTTTGATCCATACGAGATGAATGGCGGGTACTGTTTATCTTTACAGTACTGTTTTTATATGCAAAACTAGAAAAAAAAAAAAGCTAAAGTGTCTGCCTCAATGTCTGAAAGAAAGTTACTGATATAGCATTTGAAACTTAAATTTTAATATTAAATAGTTCATCGTTAGTTATTAAAGGTGCTGACTACTGTTTGATTGCTTCCGATACCCGTCAAAGCGATGGTTATAAAATAAATTCGCGTTATGTACCCAAAGCTTTTAAATTGTAATTAATTTGATTTATTTCTTTAAGAAAGTGATTTTATACATTTCAATTTACGATTTTTTTGATCTTTTGACAAGCTAGAACCGAAACTGCGGTGTTGGCCACAAGTGGATTTTCCGCCGATGGTCTCGCGTTGTTCAAGAAACTTAGTCAAAACTTGGAGGTACGATGAAATATGTTGTTGATGAATTTGACATTAGATTCAATTCATTGAATTGTTGAATTCTCATGAAATCTTTTTTTTTTTTTTTGCCAGTGGTATAAACACGCTCACGATAAGGTAATGTCAACGCCAGCAATAGCTCAAATGCTTTCGAATACTTTATACTATAAACGATTTTTTCCATACTACTCATTCTGCTTGCTAGGAGGGATCGATGAACAAGGTAAAGTATAAAATATAAAATATAAAATATTTGGAAAACATATTTAAAAATCCAAAATGTCTTGATTATATATATATAGGTAGAGGTGTGTCATATAGTTACGATCCATTGGGATCCTATGGAGCCGAACCCTATAAGTCTGTTGGATCTGCCTCAGCGTTGATTCTACCATTTTTAGACAATCAGGCAAGGATTTTATTATATTTTGATTTTAATGTTTATTTTATTAAGGTATTAAAGTTTTAAGTCATAATTTAATAGGTTGGACACAAAAATCAGCAAGGTGTTCAACGAACTGACATGCCCTTGGATACAGCTATTAGTATTGCAAAAGATGCGTTCACTTCAGCGTCAGAGAGGGACATGTACACTGGAGATTATCTTGAAATTTTTGTCATCAAACAAGGTGGTGTTACAGTTGAAAGAGTTGACTTGAGAAAAGATTAGAGAAATCAGAAAAAAAGGAAAAAAAATCGAGAATTTTTTATTTGATTAAATGTATTTATCCCATGATCATTCTCATTATACTTTAAAAAAAAACCATTAAAGAATCATTATTAATGAAAATATTGTATCGTAATAGCTATTCCTATCAATTGGAGACAATCGTGTATCGTGTCAATAAAAAATAATGACGCGGTCAAGTTATAAGAGATGTATCGCGTAAATGACAAAGCACTTGCGGCTATTAAAGTATAAAGGATGAAAAATAAAAAAATAAAAAAAGATGTTTTACATAAAGGATTAAATTGAATGATTTTAAATGATAATTCACTTACCAAGCCATAAGAATAAATTCATAGTAATTGCGGTCGAATAATTTTCAATTTCATAAAAGTATTGTAATTCATGAACAATTAAAGTCAAGATAATGGTAGCAACGATACTTGCCTTTTAAAAAATAATTTTTTAAGAAATTGAATCATTTTATCGTAGAATAGCGAGAATGATAAATATAAATAAGATAACAATGTTACCATGGGTCCAGCTTGTGGTATATCATATGCTAACGACTCTCTTTCCGCTGGTGTTAATAAAGTACGACGAAGTTGCATTTGAAGTCTACCAAATACATTATAAGCATAATAACACGTGGTAATAACTTTAAAAAAAAGATTTATATGCTTGATTTTAGATTATTTTCAATTTCAACGCGAACTTTTTTTTTCTTTATTACCTTGAGAAATTATAACTGTAGTAATAATAGTAAAGAAATCAGGAAATACGATAATAAAATTATTTAATTTCATTATTAAAATTGATAAATATAAAATAACAAAATAACAAAATAACAAATTAAAGACAAAAAAAAAAAACCGAGGAAAAAAAAAAAAAGATGATCCTTCTTTTAAATATATTTTTTACACGCGATAAAAAGAATTCCAAAATTATAATGATTTTCCAATTTAATAATTATTATGATCACTCTTTTACCAATCAAACTTTAGTTTCAAAGTTGCATGTTCTCATTCTAACCTTTCTAACCCGTGAAGAATCAACTTTCCAAGAATATTTTATAAACAACTTGATCTCTTAAAAACAAAAAAAAAAAAAAAACTTGACAAATTTCGCCCATGATGTGATTTATGTAAAAAGCCCAAATCCAAACGAGTCTCATTACTAGAAATTTGGCGGTTCTCGAGAAGTTTATGCAAGAAGTTTTAGTGCAATCATTTGACAATCATATCTAAATAATCGAAATTTTATTATCTAATTGGCTAATTCGATTTTATTCTAAAAATAAAAATTGATTTTATTGTAGAATCGAAGTTTTTATTTACGTTTTAATTTTTTTTTTTTTTTTTTTTTTTGTTTGTTTAAGGTAGAGTTTCTTGAAAAAAAAAAAAACAGATAAAGAATAATTTGTACAACTTTATTATTTAAAATTGTTACTTTTTGTAAAAACTGATTATTGTTAAATAAAAATAAAATCTATTTAAATTTATATATAACTTAATACTATCACTTAATATTAATTATAAACAACACATTGAAATGACACTTCCTTTTTATTTGGATTAAAAAAAGCTATGGATTTTAATTTTTTTTTAGTAAAAACAGAAAACGTGTTTATAAAGGAAAATAAAAGAATTCATTATAAATTGAAGGAAAAAAAAAAAAATGATGTTTGATGAATGTGGTTTATAAAATGCGATTTATTATTATTATTTTTAGATGTCGGCATCTTGTTCTAATTCTTCTTCATATTCTGCTTCCTCCTCTTCAACAGTAGCTTCTTGATATTGTTGATATCTAGAAGATTACAAGAAAGCATAATGTTAAAATTGATGATTGAAAAACTTAAAATTTACAAACTTAATTAACAAAAGATATAAGAATGACTTACTCGGAAACCAAATCGTTCATATTAGATTCTGCTTCAGTGAATTCCATTTCGTCCATACCCTCGCCGGTATACCAATGCAAGAAAGCCTTACGCCTAAACATAGCAGTGAATTGATCACTGATACGTTTGAAGAGCTCTTGAATCGATGTTGAGTTACCGATGAAAGTAACTGACATCTTGAGACCTTTTGGTGGAATGTCACAAACAGCGGCTATAATTTAAAGTAATAATAAATAAATAAGCAACAAAGTCAGAAAGGTATATTAGAAAAGAAAATTTTAAAATAAAAAAAAAAATATCGCTTACTTTTAACATTATTGGGGATCCATTCAACAAAGTATGAACTGTTCTTTGTTTGAACGGATAACATTTGATCGTCAACTTCCTTCATTGAACAGCGACCTCTGAACATAGCGGCAACGGTCAAATAACGACCGTGACGAGGATCTGAGGCTGCCATCATGTTTTTGGCATCAAACATTTGTTGAGTCAATTCTGGGACAGTCAAGGCACGATAACCTTGAGATCCACGAGAAGTCAATGGGGCAAATCCGACCATAAAGAAATGAAGACGAGGGAAAGGAA
The DNA here is from genome assembly GCA_910591825.1 of Funneliformis caledonium. Lineage (NCBI taxonomy): Eukaryota > Fungi > Glomeromycota > Glomeromycetes > Glomerales > Glomeraceae > Funneliformis > Funneliformis caledonium. The sequence continues at coordinate 15,861 of CAJVPQ010001211.1, forward strand.
CTGTAATACAAGGAATAATTAATTATATATAATTTTTTTTTTTGAAAAAAAAATAAAATAAAATAAAATAAAATGAATTTAATCGTAAAAATAAACTTACCCATATTGACAGCTAATTTTCTCAAATCAGCATTCAATTGACCAGGGAATCGTAAACATGTGGTAATACCACTCATTACAGCAGATACCAAATGGTTGAGATCACCATAAGTTGGCGTACTCAATTTCAATGTACGGAAGCAAATATCATATAAAGCTTCATTATCGATACAGAAAGTTTCATCAGAATTTTCGACCAACTGATGCACTGATAAGGTCGCGTTATATGGTTCGACGACAGTGTCAGATACCTATGTTAGTAAAAGAAAATAAAGAGATTTAATTAATATATGAAAAATAATATCTTTTTAACGCGTCACAAAGAGTCAAAAAGAATAATAAATAAATGTATACGCTTTAACGCGATAAATATGAAAAAGTACCTTTGGTGAGGGAACTACCGAAAACGTGCACATCATGCGGTCTGGGTATTCTTCACGAATTTTTGAGATGAGTAAAGTACCCATACCAGCACCAGTACCACCACCAAGGGAGTGGGTGATTTGGAAACCTTGTAAGCAGTCGCAAGATTCTGCTTCTTTGCGGACAACGTCTAATACAGAGTCTACGAGCTCAGCACCTTCAGTGTAATGACCTTTAGCCCAGTTGTTACCGGCACCACTTTGACCAAAGACAAAGTTGTCCGGACGGAAAAGTTGTCCGAAAGGACCAGCGCGAACAGAGTCCATGGTACCAGGTTCAAGGTCAACGAGAACAGCGCGTGGAACATATTTACCACCAGCGGCTTCGTTATAATATACTGAGATTCTTTCTAACTGAAGGTCAGAATCACCAGTATAAGTACCAGAGTAGTCAATACCGTGCTCATCTGAAATTACTTCCCAAAATTTGGCACCTATTTGGTTACCACATTGGCCGGTTTGTAAGTGAACAATTTCTCTCATGGTCATATGAAAAGTTTTTTATGGGGGGAAACGGTTTTAAAACTGTAAAGTAGTGAGGAGCACCAATGAAAAAAAAAAAAAAGGTTTTATTACAACGTTTAGATTTTTAATAGGGGGGTCAAAAATCAAATTTTTTTTTTTTTTAAATCTCTTTGAAAATGAATCAAAGGAAGAAAAGCGGAAAAAACAAGTCAACGAAAAAAGTTTGCCTTTAAAAATTTCTTTGTAGTACTACTGTACGCGTAGTCGACAACGAAGTACAACAGCACGAAAACAGCACTAAAAACAACTCACTCAACTAGATATGGAGTTGCAGATGGTGGATTATTGCAGAAATCGTTAAGCACCAATCAAACAAAAGTTTTTTTATCCTTCAATCAAATTTTGGGGGAATGTTACAATTATAAAATTTAGGAAAATTTTTCATATTACAACATTTTTAATTTAACAACCACCTTCACAAATTGGAATATATTGGATAATCAAACGCATCGAAAATCAATTATACTGTCACAAAATCCAACTGACAAAATATATTGTAGTGATAAGATAAACATGAACCCCAAATTTTCTTTATGTAAACCCAATATTTTTGCAACGTTGAACGAGTTTCTTGGTTTACGCTACTTGATCATTTTACTGTAGACATGAACATTTGAAGTACAGCATCATCCGCGGCTACACTACGTGAGGGGTAAGCAGAAGTCAGGCTGTTAAGCATCGTTAAATGCACAATAAAATATTTCGTCGATCTATGGTAACAATTCAATTTAATTTGCATTCAAAGTATATAAATATTTAGGTATTTCAATTATTATACCGTATTCATAAATTATCCAAAATCGTCAAAGAATAATTGAGCTAAGAAACTACCAAATATTAATTTTATGAAGTGAAAAATTATCAAAAAATTTTCTCTCGTAGATAGATCAGAATGTCTTTTCTTATCGTGTATTAATTAATAAACAGGAAAGTAAAGATTTTTTATCCATTTTTACCCACTGGCCAGAGATCACAATAGGTCCAATTAGGGTTTAATCAATTAATTAGTTACAACATATTTGGCTTTTTATTGGATCGATCAAATATACTGGACAACTATATCAAAGTTTCCATTCCTTGACTTTTACCCCTTGATCATTTAGCAGAAATCCCGCCTTCATTTCCATTTTTATTTGATTGTATAAAAAAAAATTGAAGGTTTGGTGGCTGACTTTGGGACTCAGAATAGACAAACAATTCCAGATTTGAGCGAAAGAAATTAAAAAAAAAAATCTTTAAAGGTAATGATTGTTTTGTTTAGAACCTAAAAAAGTTTGGCTAAAGTGCATAATGACAAAACCACCGTCATCGCCTATTGTTCAAGTTATGTAACACCAGTTTTTTAAAGCCCTTTTTTATAAATTATTTTTTTACTACGCCGCAACTTTCAAAGGATTGTCAATGTGTACTGTTCAATGAAAATGATTGGCTAATTCTTCATATAATTCACAATATAAAAATATTCTTCCTTGTATATCAAGGGATTGATAATCTACTATTACTTGACAAAGAATTTTACTTTTGAATAAAATCTATTATATCTAATATATAATTTTTAAAAATTTTCTTTAAATTAAAATTTGTTTTATTTTATTAAATTAAAAATCAAAAATCTATATTATTAATATAATTAATCTTTTTTATTAACTAAATGTTTAAAAAATATATATAAAATAAATTTTTAAATTTTATTAATTAAAATTATTATAATTTTATTTGAATAATAATCAAATTTAATATTATTTTTTTTTAAATAAAATATTTATATTATTACTCTTTAATTTAATACTATTCTATAATTCAATAATCTGACTAACACAATCATAATTTAATTGTTCTATAATCTGATTAACATAATCATAATCTGATTATCACTCTATAACTCTATAATCTAGTTAATATAATCATAATCTGATTACCTCTTTATAACCTATTACTACTTTATGATTTAATATTTATAATCTGATAATTACTTTATAATTTATTCTCATAACCTATCTGCTTCTCTTTATATGCTAATATTATATTTTACTGGTTATCTTTTTTATGTTCTAATTATTTCTTTTCTATTATTCGTATTTTTATATTTGTATAATTTTATTATCACTTTATAATCAAATTACTACTATTTTCTTCTTGTTTCTATTTTGTTTATAAGCTGAATTTTATATTAAGAATGCTAACTTTTTATATTTATTTGGATATTAAGTTTTATATTTAAGGGTGTTCATCTTTTATACTTTAAATTCTTAATACTTTTCTACTAATTATTAGAAAATTTTTAAGTAAAACTCTGAATGAATTAGATTGATTCAGATTACAGATCAGGTCATGTATTACATTAAAAAGATTAAAAAAAACAGTTTTTAAGATATTTTGGTATCTAGTGATCAATAAATAATGTAGTATATCTCGTTGAATTTATCTCTATATGATAAATTGAATAAAATTATTTTATTTCAAATAAATTAATATTAATAAAATTATATTTCATATATAAATCTATAATATATATTATATAGTAAAATTAAACTAATTATATCTTAACAACTAATAATTCAAAATAGCACTTATTTTCTTTTATTTATTTATCTTATTTACAGTAGCGGTCATAAGTATCTGACCGCCTGAGATCGTCCAAAATTATTATATAACTACCCCTTAAATTTTCCAGAAATATAATATAACACAATACATG
>CAJVPQ010001212.1:0-19603 GCA_910591825.1 Funneliformis caledonium
TGATACAGAATTTCAAAAAACATATACAAAACTTATTTATAATAATGAAAAAACGTATGCAAATTTTTTATAGGGTAATAGTTTACTACTTCATGCATATTTCTAGCAGTTATACCAGAAGAGAGTTCTTTTGCCTCAGAATAGTAGTTCCATAATCTGTTAAAATGCATATCGGCCTTACTCTTGAGCTTACATAATTTTAAGTAGAACTTAAGCAAACTTTCCTTTTCCACTTCTGAGTGAGATAAAATCTCTTAAAGCATGCACAAACATCGATTGGTACTCATCCAGGTATTTTAAGAAAGGAAGATTTAAAGATATCTTCCAGACTAACTTTGATGAAAACAGAATCTCTTCTAAATTCTTCTTTTACATCTTCTTCTGTATTCTCTTTTACAGAAAGGATTTCATCAGAAGTAGTCACTTCTCCTAATCTTCCATAATAATTCTATTGTATAATGTCTTCAGAAGTCTTCTGGCAAGTTCTTCCTAACATCTGTTTTCACATCTATTTAATGAGATGTAATTTATTGGCTTTTTTCATAATGAAAGGCCAGTCATATTGCGAATCATTAAATCTGAGTTGGATGTCTAGAGCAAATGCCTGCCAGCAAAGTGCAAATGTTTTTAGTAAATTAGTTTGTGATCCACATACAATTGTGATTCAGCATGGATTTGGTGCTGTTTTGATATTGACAAGATAGATTTGCTTTAACGGTTTTGGATCGTCCTTCCAATGCAATGTCATACAAATCATGATTACAGAATCTTCTTTATTAATTGCTTCAGAAAATTCACCCAATCTATACAAACTATATGTTTCTATATCCCATGTGAGAATAAGCGTATGATCTCTCATGAGCGCTGAAATTGGAAAGCGATTTTTTAATGATGCCAGATCTTCTACAGGACAGAAATTCTCTATAGATACCCAGAAAGTATATGCACAGAGCGGGTTATTTCTTCCTTCAGATTTACACACATATTTACTTATCATAGACCATTTGAATAGTAAAATTCTACACTTACGAGCTACTTTACGATAGTATGTGAATTAATCGTCTAAGGCAGTTATGTATTTTTTCTTTTGAATAGCTTTCATGGCTATTTCTTTTGCTTAGTATTAACTGTGTAAATGTGCAAATATGGCTTTTTTTCTATATGATAACCATGAAATGGAAAAGCTTTTATATGCTCTATTTCAAATGATTTTATCGCATTCGAGAGGATGCCTCTTATTTTTACCTCAAATACATCTATAGATTTCTCATCTGGTATAAGAATATCAAAGAATATTCAAATTCTCATAATTGATACTACTGCTTTCTGGCTATTAATAAGCGAACCATAGAGATGTAATACATAACGTACCTTACCATTTATGAATTCGGTAGATTCCTCTATATCAATAGCCATAAATGGAATATCTTGTTGCTTAGATAGAGCATCTTTAAGAATTGTGGTTAATCCCTCATCATTTTCCGCAACTATATCATCACGGCTTAGAATGCAATTCAAGTAATTCCCACTGGAGTAGCGAATCATTTTCCTTCCATTTTATCTTTTTCAACCTCTGGGTGAAAAAGTAGGGTGAAGACGTTAAGAAACTCTGAAAGCTCGGATTGGCTCATAGTAAAAATTTTCAGATATGTTATCTAGTATACCGTTTCAGTATAATACCCAACAAAAAAGTTTAAAATAAAAATAAATATTATTATAAACATCAAAAAGATTAACTAACTGAAAAAAGAATAATATCAATGGGTGGTAAATACATTTGCCAGTATCCCTCTGATGAAGGAATAGTTTGTGAAAATGGAAGTACGCGACTGGAAGGGTGTAGTATTTACTGGAAAAGACACCAGTGAGCTCTATATAAACAAGATGGATGTATAAGACTGACAGTTTCTAAATATGGGTTTTGTAATTTGCATGTAAATAAGTGCTATTCAAAAGCAAATTATCACCGGAAGAAATTAGATAAGATGTTTCAGGACTGGCAGACTCCAGAAGCGTTAGGAGAGGCTCTCGATAGAATGAAAATGCCTAATACTATAAGTTGGCCCTAATGACTTATCAAAAATTTGGTCTCATAAAAAATTTATAGGAATGACAAAAAAACTTAACAAGGATGGTAAAAGTATCTTCTTTTCTGATTTTAGAACTCTGGAGAGGCAATTTACTACTTGTCCTTAAAATCCCTATGAGCCCTATAAATTTTTAAACTCTTTACCTTTTTTTATATTTTTTTTTATATATATCATACATCGACCATATATCAACCATATCAATTATATACATGACTATATTTGCCCAAGTGGTATACCATAGAAAAATTTTGATTTTTTTCCTAGAACTTTAAAATTTCTTAGGGTTGATAGGATTCTTAAGGACAAGTAGTAAAGAACTCAATAAAACAAGTTAAGAAGCCCAAAAATGATATCAAGATTATTCCTAAAAGCATTCGCAAGAATTTTTCTTATAAGGATAGAGAATTTTTATAGGGACGCTCAAAAAAATAGTATACTCATTGCTCTGACTCAGATTGAACTATGATCGGGCCTCAGAAGTGCTTACAACATCCTGCTAATATTCCTTAAAAGTAACGAGAAAGTTGTGAGAAAGTGACGAGAAGGTGACGGGAAAGTATTCAGAACTGAATGCACAGTAAATTAACGAAAATTTTAGCTGGCACTATTCCATAATTTCTGGACTCAGCATTCCAGGCATTATCCTAGGTATTATTCCAGAGATAGTAATGGAATGAACACTCAAAATTTAAGGTGCAGTAAAATTTTGTTTAATTTTAGCTAACACTATTCCACATGTGATAACTTTAAATTTTCAGAAAACTTGTTAACAATGTTAACGGGTTTTATATCATGTGATAATTCAGAATTTTCAGAATTTTGGATATAATAATTTGACACCCAAGCTGGCCTGAAACTGGCAAACTAATAGAAATACTCAGGTTTCCTGCCAGTTCCATGATAGTTCCAGAAGAGTTCCAGGTACTACCAGGTCACTATCATAGTATTAAGTTGGATCTTCAAATCACGTGTCCTAAAGATCAGCCAAAATTATGACATAGTATTAGCCGAAATTAAATGCAAATTTACTACGCCACCTAACGTGATATTTTTACCACATTTTGAAATCTAAAAAGGCAACCAAATAGGCGCAAATTCCTAATATAGAACTAGTATCCAAACTAACATAGAGGGTCGGCACCCTCATTATAGAATCAGATACTCAAAGAAGACTGGAAAGCCAGAACTAACAATATAGATTTATTATGTAAACATATTAGGAACAAAAAGAAAACACAAAGGAGCTACTCATAAGTAGATTATGAAATCACTATTAGACTATGAATAGTAGGTTATGAAGTTACCATCAGATCATGTAATTAGATTATGATATCACCATTATATTATGAAGTTACCAACAGACTATAAAGATACCATTATATTATGAAGTTGCTGGTAGTCTATGAAGTTATCAATAGACTATGAAGTTACTAGCAGATTATGACGTTACCTTCATAACCTAATCTAAGTTGCATATGATTTCATAATATAATTATATTATGAAGTCACATATGACTCCTCCTGCTATTTCCTCTCTACCTACCTTACCACTGAAGAAAAATATCTGAAAAAAGAAAACAAGTAAAATAAGTGTAATATCTATTAAGGCGAAGACAAAGATACTTTTACAGCGCAGTACTAATACCACTGATAATACTGATATTATATCTAAAATAGGATCTGAACTTGAAGAGATATTAAAACAAATAGATGTTATTAATTAACTTACTTCTTTTCGACAAGTATTTTTATAACACTTATTGCTTTATTAAGCTACTCTTTAGTTTTTACAAGACATTCTTCAAACTTTGCACAGTTTATACACTTTTTTAAACTATTCTCGCTAGTCAGGAAGGAGTCATATGGCCTCTCTTTTGGCAGATCTTTGACTACTGAAACCTTGCTAAAAGTTGGGATAATATATGTCTTTCTATGATCCTCTATGCAAAACTGATTTTTAGTAAGATCAGAAATACCTTTGACTTTTCAAATTTCTGTCGTACCTAACTAAAGCATTAGATTAGGCTCACCATTATCAATACAAGCATAATTTCTAACAATAATGATGATTGAGTTTTCTTTCATGTCTTTTAGAGTGACCGTTACATTTGTATACCATCTTGGTATTTCAAAGATATGATCAGAATTACCTTTTACAGCGAATTTGAAAGGCTTATCAACTTTCCATCCAAGTGCTTCATCAGTAGCTAAATTAAATCCATTAAATTCACTTCCATTATTTAAAAAAGGTTCAGAGATTGGTAAGTTATTTATACTAGCATTCAAGTATTATAGGGATGAAAACCACTCATCTTTTTTTGACTTCTTCTCCTGAGTCTTTTGAGATAAACACATTTTACGTATTATCAGTGAAAGTTTTAGCAATAACTCATCATACGTTTCAGGTTGGCTGGATTCTGAGGATAACTTTTCATTTACTAGTGCCTGTTTTTTTTTCTAGTACATAATATCACGCATTATCTACTTTATCATAACCACCACTATTATCTTCATCATTATCAGAATCTGGAAGCGTGTTTTAAAAATTTATAGATATAAGAGGCTTAAAATAAGTCTGATTAAAATTAGATTATGCTGTCTGTCTATTGGGACAACTGCCTTTACTATGACCAGTTTCTTTACAAATATCGCATTTATGTATATTTAGTTTTTAGAATTGATTTGTTAGTTGATTTACAGCATTACAAGTTTCATTTATCCTCTCTTCTACTCTATCAATTCTAGTAGAGACATTGCTTCTCTGTAGGCGAGATCTTTGAAAAGGTTTTACAGGATAATCAAAATTCAAATCTTTCTTGTTAAATATATCTACTTCTTTTAAGTATTTGGCTACATAATAATTCTTGAGATCTTTCTCTATTTTCAATAAAAATGGTGGACCTCTCGGCTGTCTAACTAGTTTAATAGTTTGTGGAGTAGGTACTTGCACTTGTTGAGTCATTTGAGATTGTAATTTTGTAACTTTTTTTACTAATGCCTGGTTTTCAGTTTTTTGTTACGCCAGTGCGTTTTGAATTGCTTTTTGTATATCTTCTAAAGAAATTCCATGCTGTTGAGGAGCTGAAATAGGTGAGAGTTCATATATTTTTCAAGATGCTCAATTAGGTACTAGGTGGTTAGATATTCTATTTCTTTTATGTTTAGCTATTCGGCGTAATTCTATCTCATAAAGCTTTTTAGCTAATTCAGCCAATGGTAAATGTTCACCAATATCCTCAACTTTTTCAAGCCATGGGAGTGGAAGAGCATCTAAGAACTTTTTATATAATTCTTTAGGCCTATAATTAGCTTGTCTATCTATTCATAATATTTTTCTATATAATTCATCTATAATCATGTTTTCCTTTGTGATTATTCCATACATTATATTCTGAAACTCCTCTTCCACTGTAGGGAAATGAGTTTTTAGTCACCATATGGCTTGATCAAATTGAATATCTACTACAACTACTGTAGTTCTATTACCAGCATTTAGTGTATTTACTGAAAGGTTAGTAGAACAACTTTCTGCTACACGCTAATCTTCATTCTAAGAATCTTCTACAGTTCTCAATTTGACTATTGTATTTCCAGATTGTCTAAGCATTTCATTTAATCTATCACTACCTATCTGGATAGCTATACGTTCATTTACAACTACTAAATTAGCTTGTCCTATACTATCAGTTAGATTAATTAGCTCCCAATTTTGCTTTGTTGTAATTTTTTCATCAAACTATTCCAAGGTCCTTCCTCTCATATATTCTCTTAAATGTCCTATTGCCTGAGCTCTTCCGTTGACCCTTATACCTGCTAGATTTATACCACAATTCTACAAGTCTATTCTAAGTTATGCAAGAAAGTCTGGGATACTATTGTTCTAGTCAAATCATGGATGAGGTATTTCTGCTATGTTTATTTGATTTGATGGATTATTCTGAAGTGCCAAAATTTGTCCCTACAAATTTAAAATATTCTGGTGTTCTGCTTGAGTCTTATTTTTCCATTTCTTATATCATTCATAGAGTCTATCTCAATTATATTCTAATAAACCTATATCCCTCTACTTCGCTGTAGGTGGTAAGTATTTCGCTGATACAATAATTGTAAGGCAAATTTTTCTTGTACCAGCACACCTATACAGGCTTATTTCTTGCCATATTACCTATCATTCTATTTACCTGATTTTGAGCATTAGATTAATATTGATAGAGATCACTAATAACATTAGTCATCCTACCTTTAGTAAGTTGTCTTCGTATAATTTTATTATTATGCTCGACTTCTGCATTATAATACCTTTATTGTTCACAGACTAAATCCTATTGCAAGACATTATATTTTTGACAAATTTGTTTTGTTGTCCTTTTTATTTGATATGATATCTATATGTATTGCTCTATTATCTACAAAACTATCTATAGTGTTTGCTAGTTCTATAATTGTGACTATATTATCATCAGAATTATACAAGTCTAGAGAATTCCCTCGTTTTTTTATGATGAGATAATTCTGATCTGACATCGCAATTTTTCAACTTGTTCCTCAGATTCTACTAACCATTCTTTTAAACTAAAAATATATTTTTCCTTATCTTGCATATTTTTTCTAGCTTGATATAGCTGACTTTTTAGAGTAGAGATTTTAGATTTTAACTCTATTATCTCCTCTTCTGAAACATTTTCAAGACTAAAGAAGTGATCCATGAATTATAATCTGTACAGATAACACAAATATCCAAATAGACAGATCATTTTTATGTGTTACAAATTTATGCAAATATCTGTGGATTATTTGATGAATATCTGTGAATACAGTCAGACCCCTATATAGTTATCAAGTTAGTTTCATCAAATTTAGTGATTATATAAAGGTGTGACTATATAATAAAACCTTTATATAATCACCTTTATATTATAAATCATGTGGAGTGACTATATAAAAGTTAATAGTTTAATTCAATAGTATAATAGATTAAAATAAAGCATATAAAATTTGATTTATTAAGAATTATGAAAATTTTATACAATTATCCATTTTTATTTATTTCTTTAATGTCTAATTACTAAAAAAAATCAGTTATTGTAGTTTACTTTCTAGCTTGCAATTCAAGTTGTTATACTTTATTTAGATATTTTTTAAAAATATCTAAATCTTCTGTTTTAAATTCATTTGTTGTTTGTTATTCAAAAAAAGTTATCCAATTTTGTAAAGATTTGATTGCATCAACGAAAGATACTGGTAATAGTTTGAAATCCTCTTCAAAATCATTATTTTCATCATCATCTACCCTTTCTTAAACCAATTTTATGATCTCATTATCATTTAAAAGATCTTCAGTTAGAATTTTTTTTAAATCTTGAAAGAAATCATCAATTGCATTTTTTAATGGAGAAGTACAAGGGTCATCAAATTCATCAATTATTTGATTGATTCTTGCTATTTTCATATCCATTGTCTCTTGATGAGCCCATATTGCATTATTTATATTTTCATCAGTTGAAGAAGGCAATATTCTGGTTTTATTTTAACAATTATGGATTGTTTCTTGAGTTACATTATGCTATGTATTTGCTAAATATTTAATAACTTCTTTGATATTAATTTTCTCCTTATTAATATCTTTACCTTCTTTAAAGAGTTGCAATATATAACGACAATAATATCATTTATAGTGATTTTTAAAACTTGCAATAATCCCGACATCAGAGAGGTTGAAAGTGGCTTGTGATATTTGGTGGTAAAAAGATCACTTCAATATGTATAAGCTGGAGTTAATGAGTATCTGATAGAGTAGAATTGTGTCTTCTTGATCTTGAAACTTGATTTCCTTTAAAAAAAATACAAATTCAATAAGTTTTTGTAGTTTATTTTTAAATTTAAAAAAAAAATTTAACTTACCACGTCTTTTTAAAGTAAAACCCAAAATAGAATCTGAATCTGGAGTAGAATCTAAACCTGAAGTAGAATCTAAACTCGAAGTATTATCTTTATCTTGTAAACAATAATTTAGGTCAAAGTGTAATGGAGTATTATCAATTAAGAGTAAAATTTTTTTATTTTGTACTCTAAAATGCCTATCTATATTAAGAAGTATTTCTTCAAATAATCTTGAATTCATCCATGCCTTAGGATTTTCATGGTAATGAACTGGAAAACGGTCTAAATTAATATGTAGAAGAGGTCTCAGATACTTTGATGTACTAATCACCTATAGCTTAAGTTTGTCAGTTTTCGTAGCATTTACATCTAAAAGGACAGTAATTCGTATTTTATCCTTTTTTGCCAAAGAACTAGTTTGGTGAAAAGTGTTTGATTCAGAGACATTCTATAACAAAGATCTGTTTTATCAATATTATATATTTAATCCAAAGAATATTGGCTTAATAATTGACGGAGTTTAATTTTCTCTTCTGAAAGGGATGCTATCAGTACACTTTCTGATTCATTATTTCTTTTTTTAAATCTATCTAACCAACTATTGGAAAAAACTAACTCATCTTCTTATATATTAAATGCATTAGTAAAAAATCTTGCCTTTTTCTTTATCAATAAATCCATTAAAATGACACCACCTGCTGTTATATTTTTTACCCACAAGTTCATAGTATTGTCAAAAAATGAAAATTTGACCTCTCTATTTTGAAGATTTCTCTAGAGCCTTCGATTTCTATTGCAGCATTCTATTTTTCATTATTTGTTAATATCTTTGTTATGGTACTACAATCAATATTTAATGTCAGGTTTTTTTCATTAAAATGTTTTGCAATTTTATGATGTTTTTTGTTACTATTTTTTTTTGCCACTCATAAATTTCATGTTTAAGACTGATACTTATAGCAGAATATTGTTTAGGTTAGCCAGAAGATTGTTTGAATCAGTCAGAAGGTATTTACAAACTCGTTTAATAAAATAAACCGTTAGAAGTTATTTTGAAAAGGAAGAGACCAGAAAGGCACAAAAAAAATTTGTATCATATTGTATGTAAATGTTATTTGTGTAAAACTTATTAATAAAAAGTACCACTATGAAAAGAATATGAAAACTTTCGTTAAAATTATCAAAGAAAAATGTCAGTTGCTCTAATGGAAAGGTGTTTGTATGCAATATTTTTTCACAACATAATACTATATATAAATTTGATGTGGAAGGATTCAGAACTATATTATTTTAATGTAGCATGAGGATGATTATGGTATAGTATAAATCAAATATCTTATTTAAAAAAAAAATCTGATCAGATATATTTAGCTATAAGAACTGACAAACCATTTTCTTTTCATAAAAAAAGTGAGCTTATTATACAAAATGAAGGACAACAGGTGAAAAAGCATGGTTTTTTTTAATAAACCGATATATTAATGATTACGTGATTTTTTTTTGATCAAATTCTAATTGAAAAATTTCTTTATCAAAAGATAATCATATCAGATATTAAATCAACCTATCTGAAAGGTTCACCGAAGAGTTTAGGTGATTTTTTTCATCTGTTCAAGGGTTCAAGTCCAACCGCTTTATCACATAGACTTTTTTTTGTGTGAAAAAAAATTTCATTAAAAAGTATTGACAATATCAATATTTCTGCTTCGAAATTAAACTAAGACAATACCCTTCTATTTTCTAGTGTTACATTTTTAAGTTAAAAGGTGTTACATTTCGTATTACTATAAATTACTAGCCAATTAGATCTTTTTAATATAAGCCAATCAGAAAATTAAGACTGTAGAAAAGTTTAATTACTATTAAAAATGATTTGTAGTTTTAAATTATATGGTGATAGTGACTATAACTAATTTGTGACTATATAGAGATAAATTAATAAGCTTAAAGTTCGTTTTGCAAAAATAGGTTCTTATATAAAGGTGTGACTGTATAGGGTATGACAGTATAGGGGTCTGACTGTACTTATATATTAATAAATAATTTGTTAGAGTAGTAAAATTTTTTAAAAAAATTTTTAAATTCAAATGATGCAAAATCAATTGTTTGATATAAAAAATATAACGGCAAAATATATTTTTTTAAAAAAAATCTTATTTTATTCTCCCTTCCACCCCTTGGACACTCACTCTTTATATAGTTTTATGTTACATAAATTGATTTAGAATTACGTAAACAATAATATCACGTTGTTTGCAAAAAAAATCTATTTATAGCGTTGCAATACAATATTACAATATATTATTACATTACAATAATGTATTATAATATTACGTTTTAATATTAAATATTATAATATATATATATAATTACCGGGATCCTTTTCCTAATTAATGTAATTAAGTTTATTAGTTTATTACTATATTAAAAGATTAAAATATTATATTGTATAACTGCTATATCAATAGATTATGTTAATAAATAATATTTATATTATAAAATAAATTTACATACTAAAACTGAAAATATCTAGCATCATATGATCGTGTTATTTACTATAAGAGTTAAAGCCACATTTTAATCCTTTATTACATTATTCCATTTCTCTCGTATTAAAAATTAAAAATATAATAATAGCTAAAGAAACTATTTCACTCTCACCTTTAAGTGATCAAAATAATGAAAGAGAAGTTAATAATCTAACTGAACCTTTTGATAAACCCTCAAACAAATATTCTAAAAATTATGAAACAAAAAATAGTATTAAAAAATTAAAAATACTTGATAAAACTGACAAACTTAAAAGTTGGATATAAAAATGGTGTGATCCAGTGTTACTTAATAATGGAAAAACTGGTGCTGAATGTATAGTTAAAATAATAGATAAAAGTTGTATAAATGGCTTTATTTAAGTGGAAATTCAACAAGTAATCTCATTTCATATCTTGCGAAAACTCATCAAATTACTGAAAATACAAAAATAGAAGGAAAACTTGTATATTTAGTATATTTATTTTTCTGTTATTATTAAAAATCATTATAATTAACATTTTAATTTTTAAAAAAAAGTTTAAATTACTATTACTAATATAGTAAGAACATATAAAGAAGCTAAGCAAAAAGAGTTAAGGCAATCACTTGTTAATTGGATTATTGTTGATTCAATTTCACTTAGATTTGTCTAAAATGAAATGTTTTGAAAATTTCTACATAATCTAGATCCTATATTTGTAATGCCTAATGTCAAATTGATAAAACAGATTATTTATAGAGCATATAATCATACATATCCTTTAATTGTTGAATATATTAAAAAGTATGCTATTTCAGTCAATTTAACTACTGACCTTTGGATTTCTCGAAATCATCAAAGATATATTGGAGTTAAATGTTACTTTCTAGATGAAGATTTTAAATTATATGAACTTGTTCTTACTATTTCAAATATTCGTTATCCATATAATGCAACATATATTAGTAATACTTTACTTGAGATATTGGATCTATAGATGTTAAGAGAAAAAGTCAATGCAATTATAACAGATAATGGTCCAAATATGAAAAAGGTGATAAAAGACATGAATATAATTTCTAAAAATATAACCTGACAGCCATGTACTGCTCATACCTTACAGTTAGTTATTAGAAAAGAACTTGCATGTGTAAAACTACTTGTATTAAAGGCAAAAAGACTTATTGATTTTTTTATGTGATCTAAATAGTCAGAAAGATTGAAAAATATTCAAATATCTTCTATTCAAATAGAAAATAAAATAGTAAGTAATAACTAAAAATATTAAAAATGTGTATTTATTTATTTTATTATTATATTTATAAAAATTTTTTTTAGAAACCTGGTAAAACAAGTACATATTTACGTCATTGCATTGCTGATGTTATAACATTATGGAACTCTAGTTATTTAGCATGAAAAAGGTTGTTAGAAATTAAATTATATATTGATATTTTAGTAATAACACTACCTCTTACTAATGATTATGATTCAAAAAAGATGGTCAATGCCTGATTAAAATTATGTTAACTAAAGATGAATGGGAATTATTAAGTAAATTATGTCGAATTTTAAAAGATTTGCTGATGCTACAGATTACTTAAGAGAAAGTAAATATGCAACTCATAGTATTATAAGTCTTATATTGAAAGAAATAAAAAATCTTATAAAACTAATAAACGAAAATAATAGTAATAATATGAATAATATAAGAGAAATTGCTAATGTTTTGAAGGAGATTAAGAAGAAGAAGGAGAACATAAAGAATATAGAGAATATAGAGAAGAACAAATAGAACATGAAGATAATATACCTCAAGCATCAAGAAAAAAATTAAATTTAAATAATTCATTAGTAATTACTGGAATGTTAGAAAAAGTAATAGTTAATTTATATAATGCAATGAAATTATATTGGAATAATGAAAAAAGTGAGACTCTTATTTTAGCATTACTTGATCCTCAAATTAAATCTTTTAAATTTATTGATGAAGAAATTCGCAACAAAACAAAAAAACTATTGAAAATTAAATATAATGAACTTAAAATTAATACTTCATCAACTAATAATACTACTATTATAATAACAACATCAGAACCATCCATATTTTTGATTTTTGAATGACGTTTATTATAACATGATAATAAAATAACTATGTACTTATCTTTGCCTGAAATAAGCCTCAACTCTAATCCTTTTATTTGGTTATATAATAATAAGAAACGACTTTCAATTCTTTCAAAGTTAGCCCAAATTTACCTTCCTATTCCAGCAACATCTACTTCAAGTAAAAGGTTATTTAGTAGTACAGAAAATTTATTAACTGCTAAAAGAATATGACTGAATCTAAAATTATTCAATAGACTTATGTTTTTAAAAAAAAATGCATATCTTGTTAAAAATATTCACCCTAATTCTACAAATTAATTTTTTCAATAGTTTTTGCTTTTATTATGATAGTTACAATAATATTTTATATTTAGATTATATGTTATAAAGTGAAATTATAAATAAAATATCATTATTCATAAAATATTTAGAATTTTTTATTTATAAAAAACACAAATTTGCGAATATTCATAAATTATATACTATTCATATGACTTACAGATCATTTATGAATATTTGATAAATTATCTGTGAATTATTTATTTGATTTTTTACAAATATATAATAGTTATTTGGATGATTTTTTTAGTTAATGAATATCCACCTATAATCATGAATTATTTGAATCATTTTACTATTCAAGACGTTCTATCTCCCTATTGAGATTTTGGATTTCTTACTTACATCAGAAATAATCTCACTCCAGTTGATTAATTTGTCTCTCATTCTGACGATTACTATCAATTTCTATTTGTAATTCACTACGAAGATGATAGTTCTCCTCCTCCAGCTCAGCTTTATATTCTTCACATGTTCTTCTCTGTCTTGGATGAGGCCTCTGAAATGTCATTCTTTTTTATGATTATAAAAGAAAATATGAGAACCTTTGATTTATATAGATCCTCAAAAAATGCATGATCTTGACTGAATCTTATTTTACGTGCAATTTTTTCTTATATTCATTCGAAAAAAATATTCTATTAGGATAGGTTATCTGAATATATTATTAGAATAAGTTGTCTCTTACAGATCGATAGATCAAGGAAAGATAAATTTACGTGCTAATATCACGAATTGTATCACATCTGGTAGATCAATTACTCTGATATCATATGCATATTACATTTTGTAATACTGATCACTTTTGTCAGCATTAATAAATGATCACATTCTCACAGTACAAATAATAAATTTTTTACTAATTTATTTTCCAATTGCTTATCTTCTAATTTTGTAACTTTAGTCTTAAACTCAATATTCTCAGCTATAATTTTATCATTCTCAGCCTTAATTTTAACATTCTCAATCTCAAACTTGATAATGCATTGTCTCAATGAATTGGTCATATCTATTTTAGATTGCATGCTTGCATAATGTAGTATTAGTGTGTTAATATTTAAAAATAAAAAATTATGTGTTTTCTGAGACTACGCGGTCCTGCAAATTTGCCAAGAAAATTTTTATTATCCAATGCATATCCTACGTAAAAAAAATACAGATGAATATGTAAAAATAATTGGCCACCAGGGCATATTATTGATATAGGAAAAATAAAATACAAATTTTACTACAATATAATCCTATCTAATCAGAATCTACATTTGAATTATCTTTATTTCTTTTGGATCTAACAGAGGTTGCATTAAGTAGTAAAGATATATTAACTATTAGAATATTCTGTAGAATTAGCAAAGTCTTCATAAAATTTGTTACAGTAGATGAATCTGATTATTGCATAGGGATTTCTGCTTCGTAAAGATGGTAATAATGATGCACATTTTTCACATCCCTAATAAGAATATTTAAACACATTATTCGTTCAACAACTTGCATTCCAATAATTCTGAATTCATCTTTATCTGATCCAGATAATTTACGAGTTCAATACATCTCATCATTAGCTTCATACCATAATTTTATTTCGTCATCTTTTTCCTTTTGTAGTATGCAAGACAAAGTGTTATAGATGAGAGACAAAACCCCTTAATAATAGTCGAAACTTAGACGAAACTATATTAAAATCATAATAAGAGATACGATAAAACCCATTCGATATGATGAAAGTCGAAACTGTTAAAACTATATTAAAAACATAAAAAAGGGTATGATAAAATTATTTTGAGGAGGTTTCGGCAGGCATCTATATAAAGCGTGAACACTTAACATATATGAGCTCATATTTTTTTTCATCATGCTTCATCACAAATATGATATCTAGCCATCTCCCTGTTTGCCCTTTGCCTTTTATATCTATACTAACTGAACTTTAACGTTTAACACTAAAAGATAATAATATTAATATTAGTCTAGAAGTTTTTGCAATACTAATTTTCCTAATTATATTATTACTTACGTGTTAATATAAGACAACCTTTCTAAAGGAAGACCTTTTAATATAGCCTGAATAGCAGGTACTATTATGTTAGTTAAATAAGTACCTTCATTTTGTGATTTCGCGAATTCAAAGCTAAATGTAAGATTATTCCATAAATTATTTAGAGAACTCAAAATTCTTGATGTGATATCTGCAAATTTCTCATCTGATTCTTTTCACTTTCTATTATGTGAAAGTTTTTGTAATAAAATGCTCATATTACTTTCAGCAAAGTTAACTACAAATTCTTCACATTTTTTCTATATAATTCGTGAAAGAGATGAAGGAACTATATTCTCTACTGGTTTCTAATAATAGCATAAATTAAAATGATGTTTAGATCGAAAAAATCATGTGATATTGTGAAAAAGATTCACGCACTTTTTGTCAAGAAAAAAATTTTACCATAAAAGATTTTCTTAGCTATTCTGATAATTTCTGTATCAGATCTGAATCATCGCTAATTACTTGGTTGGCTAGAGGATCTTTCTAAGTTAAGTCAGAAATAGATACTTTATTTACACCTGAAAACAAATGCTGGTAAAGCTGTAACGTATTTTTCTGAGTTTACCCTTCAGTGCCTTGATATTTTTTTTTGATTTTATCTGATGTAAGAGGTCTTTCTCCATTTGTTTTTACTGTGCCAATATTACGTAAATTACAGACTGTTTTAAAGCCAATTTCAAACTAATGCAGACATACTATTAATTAGCTCAGGCATATATATTTAAAAAATTATTAAAAGTGCATGCGCTGTCAAATTAAAATAAAGCCATATTCTCGCATAGTTAGCTACTCTAACACTCAAATAAAGACTTTATGTGATACTAAAATAACCACATTGAATTAAGCATATAGTTATAGCCTAACTACCTTTCTCACTGTCAAAGAAAAAATCCTGTGAGTGGGCTAATAGGATATTTAGTCTATTATGCTTTCTCTCTCAGAATAGTATTACTGTCTGCGTTATTTATTACTTAATAAATCCTCTATTTACTTAAAGCTTTGATATCTTACCTCTGGTAGAATTTTGAGAAGAGTAATATGATATAAAGAACCTTATTCATATTGATTTTCACAAATGTTACAGCCCGCTCAATAATACTTTTTAGCTCATTTTAAGTTATTCAGGGATTTTCTTCGATTCTTTGGTAAATAACAGATCTAGTGGTAATGTTCTTTTCCTCAGCATTTGACAAGAAATTATAAATTTTAGTGTATAAATCAACAGGCATGATAAAAATAAAAGAATCTACAAGGCATAATAATTTCACTATACTACCTTTTAAATGACTCCATTTACTTCCCTTTAGGTTTGCATTCATGTTGAGAAAGAAACAGGAGAATATGCAACAAACCTTTACGTCAAACTTTTGTGTTAGAAAATAAAGGTATATGAAATGTGCATTAAAGATCTTGATATTTAGAATGGTATTGGGGATAATGCATATATGAACTTTTTCGCTTACTCAACTGCAGAAAGACCTGGAAATATTATATAGACATTATTCTACTCAAAATATTCTGTCCTTTCAAAACAAATATACATATTAATAAATGCTATTTTGCTAAATCTTATTCTGCTAAATATTGTAAGGAAAAAATTCAAAATATTTTGGGAATTATTTTATCACACAAGTATAGTTTCACAGATGATTTATGGAGTATTACCTATTACATCATATACACTTTAATGAGAATCGAAAACGTGCTAATTTATATTGTATACGCTAATATGCATTGTGACTAGACAATATATTATTTTATTAAGATAATATTCAGGATCTGGGTCAAGGACTGATCTGGAAATTCGGCAGGTGATACATTTCATGCATAGCACCTTCAACTAATTTTACTAGGTGATTATGTATGCAGATTATATAGCTATCATTTTGCAAAATAATAAAGTATAAGCTATGTTTGGCTAAATATAATTAAGATACATAATACTAATATTTGGTTGAAAGATATTAAGTCTATTTTCTTCTTGCATTTGTCCACACAAAATCGAAATATGCTTCAGCAAAATCACCTAAAGTAGTCCTGCTAGAAATATTAGATATATTTGATCGATCATTCTAAAGACTTCTACTCTCAGATGCACTTACACTATGTTACCTGATAGGTGAAATACAAGCTGACTCGAAATTTGAAGTACTTGATATAGTATTTTTTGCTACAATTGCTTTAGATTGTACATAATTTTCATAGCTAGCTATGAAATTTGCATCATGATCATATGATACTGATGCCAACTTATCCTTTCTGATTGTGAAGTAGATTAGGAGAAAAGCTATAGACGAAGACGATTAATTTTAACCTCTTCTTTTAATATGTATAGTTTATATTGCCAGATCTGAAATTTTCTTCAATTAATAGATTAGAGAATTTTTTTTCTTCTCGCATGATTATTCAAAATAGTATTTCCAGAAATACATCTCTTCAAGTAGCTATCATGATAGATACGAGAGTTATAGTCAGTTCCAGGTATGAAAATTAAGGAGTCATATATATTACAATAAATATAATCAGTTGGTTGACCAGTGTAGACTTTTTCATTTTCATAAAGCTTTTCACACATTATAATATATCTATTCTTAAAAAGGATTCTTAGATTCTCTTCAAGTATTTTTTTAAATTGATCACAGATACGAAAGCATCACATTTCTGATATTTCATGATTACGTCTTTTTGTTAAAAGTCATATTGCATCAACTATTCTTCCATATTTTTCAAAGTTTTCATACCCATAGCTTACATGATTTAGCTTTTACTATCTAAATCTATATTAGCATTTTGCTAGATTATAACAGAATATAACGATTTTATTAATTTATAGTGTTTTTAGCGATTTTAGCTAATTTAGCAATATTATACTCTAATAAATATCAGATTTATTTTTATTTGAAACTGATTCGGCTAAATTAGACTCAATCACTATGCTCAGCTAAACTATGCACAGCATCTTCAGCTAAAATTTATATCACATGAGATCTCTGCCAGTTCCTTGATAGTTCTAGAAGTGTTCCTTCTATAAATCACGAGATGATTAGCATGTCTTCTCACCTTTCTAATACTGGATCTAATCAGTGATGTACATTTTTGATATCCCAGAGATTTGTTGTCCTAGCTATATATCCCAGCTATATGTTCTAACCTGTTCTACACTATGTTCCAAATGTCCTATCTGTCTTATCTATGTCCCATCAGTGTCCCATCAATATCCCATGATAACACTGGATCTAGCTATACATGGTATTATACAGAATTACATTTATTTTTTTGAGTATACTATTATATATGATAAAAAACCATTAGGTCTGATATGGATAGGTTCTAGAGACTGTAAAATTTTATTAGTTAATTTATGATAATCATGCTTTACAATACTACATATAAAAAAGTGTTAAACTTTGAATATGTGATATTGTGGCTCAATCTCAAAATTCAAGTATCACATGAGCATTACGTCACAAGTTCACTTGGCTTAATTTTGTCAAATATTCTTCTTAACATAAGATGCAATATATTTAATATTACCATCGCTTAAATTTGAAATAGTTGTCACCGGGCGAGTTGACTATGCAATCAAAGCTCTAGAAGACCTCTTATGTATCACTGAAGGAAAACCTCATAATATTAAGATCAGATATGCGCAGGTGCGTCTACTACACAGATCTGTACTAATGATGATAGATGAAACTCTTAATAACAGTCAAAACTTAGACAAAACTATATTAAAATCATAATAAGGGATACGATAAAACCCTTTCGATATAATGAAAGCCAAAACTGTCAAAACCATATTAAAAACATAGAAAAGGATATGACGAAATTATTTTGAGAAGGTTTCGATAGGCATCTATAGTTGTCACTAAAACCATTTTTATTCATTGAATTAACACCATCCATTGAATTTTATCATTAGTAATATGAAAACTCATCCTGTCTGATTTCTTTCAGAGATTATTTTTTGTAACTTCTTTTGGAAGCTGATCTTTAACCTCATCATAGAGCTTTTTTAGGACTTCATATTTTACATAAGAACTTCTGTAGTAGGCAAGACGTTTTTTAGCTCCTTTTTATAATAGTAGTATGTCCCAATAAGTTCATGATGTGCCTTTTCCTTCCGTTCCTCAACATTGGAAATTTTTAAATATAGGTTAAAAAGAGTTTGATCAATTTCAACTTTCAGTACAGCTTCTTTTTGGAGTTCTCTCCTTTTCTTAATTTTAGAAAGTCAAGTAGTATCAGAAGATAACTCACAGATAAGCTTATTTACAGTAACGGTCATAAGTATCTGACCGCCTCTAACTCCAGCTACAAGTAAGTAAATTTAAAATTTTTTTTTTTATTTAAAAAATACATAATCAACTAACTAAAATTAATATATTGTGTAGTCACCATCTGACTTTATAAGTGCAGCTATATGCCTTTTTATGCTAGCTACCAAATTTGCGGCAAGTATAGGTGATAATCAGTTCCATTCTTTTGTAAGTTTCCTCTTTAACCCTCTAATTGATTGAATTTTTTTTTTTGTATATTAATTTTCATTAACCTTCAAACGTTTTCTATAGGGTTTTGGTCTGAAGACATTGATGGCCAAGAAAGTACCTCAATGCCATTTTCTTCCTTCCA
>CAJVPQ010001213.1:0-19594 GCA_910591825.1 Funneliformis caledonium
ATTTTTTTAATCATTATTTACTCAAAATCAATTTCTTATCCCGTAAGGTGATTTTAATAGCTTAGCCCCCATATGTTGAAGAATTTAATTTTTAAAATATTAATAAATTTCAAAAGTTTTTTTTTATAAATTAAAGATTCTTCTTATTTATTATCAAAATTAAAATTTAATTGAATATCTTGATTGCTTTGTGATATAATTAAATTTGAAATAGTTTTTTTAAAATAAAAATAATAAATAATTTTAGAATGATTATTCAAAATGATATTAAAATCACAAGCTTTTTTACCTATTCAACATAAATAAAAAATTTTAAAAAAAATCATTAGGTGATTCTTTTTAAGAAATAAGTCACAAAGACTAATTTTTTTAAAGAAAACATCTTTAGAAGTATTTTTTTTTGAAGAAAAATATTTCCAAAGTGATTTTTAAAGATTTGCACTTCTGAAGGTATTTTTCTTGAAAGAAATAACCTCAGAGGTATTTTTCTTTAAGAGAAACGTCTCTAAAAGTATTTATTTAAGAAAAAAATGCCTCAGAGGTATTTCTTTTTAAGAAAAATACCTCTGAAAGTTCAAATCTTTAGAACTTATCTTAAAGGTATTTTCCTTTAAAATTTTCAATAAAAAAACACTTTTGGATATGATTCCTTCAAAGGAAAAGTCACAGAGACAAATTTCTTCAAGAAAATCACTTTAGAAGTGAATTCTTTTAAAGAAATCATTTTGAAAGTGAAATTCTTCAAGAAAATCATTTTGAAAGTGAAATTCTTTAAGAAAATCGCTTCAAAAGTGAAATCTTTTAAGAAAATTATTCTAAAAGTAAAATCTTTCAAGAAAATTATTCTAGAAATAAAATTCTTTATAAAATCATTCTGAATATAAAATTCTTTAAGAAAATTGCTTCAAAGTGAATTTCTTTAAGAAAAATGCTCTGAAAATGAATTCTTTTAAGAAAAATGCTCCAAAAGTGAATTTCTTTAAGGAAAATACATTAGAAGTGAATTTCTTTAAAGAAAATACTTTAAAAATGAAATCCTTCAAGGAAATCACTCTGAAAGTGAATTCCTTTAAGAAAATGATATTGGATGCATTTTTTTTAAAGAAAATATTGTTAACGTGCAAACTTTTCAGGTTGTAACTATTAGACGCGGTGTTAGAGGGTTGATTCTTTTATAGTTCATGTAATAATTTTGGTCAGTTTATGATAATCTTAGCTAATTTACTACCAGTTTATAGGTTTAAATCAAGTTTATCAGACGCAAACGACTTCAATCACGAGTTACGAGTTTTCACAATAAATTGGAGAAGAGTTTCAGATACGAGGTAAGAAACAAGAAATACTTTATTGAAATGAAAAGAAAATAATAAGATAATAATATATGAGAAAAAGAAGAAAGAGAAATAAGAAATAGAGATACACAAGGTGAAGAGTAGTGTTGCGCTATCTTTTACAAGAGAGAGGTTCAATACAGCTACTGGTTCTTATCTTTCTAGTAAGCAAAAGAGGTTGTATTTATATCTATTTTATTACATATTTTGACATATCTAATATATTAACTATGTTAACTATATCAACTATATCAACTATATTAACTATGTTAGACATATCGGATATGTTAGACATATTAGCTATATTAAACATGTTAAACATGTTAAATATATTTGACATTATCGACATTTGTATTTCGCCACACAATTGTTGATCTATGATCGTCAAGATCGACACCCAGTCACAATAGGTAATTGTAAGTACAAATCCCCTTTCTAATCCATGATTTTTTAACTATCTTAAAATTAAAAAATTCTTTTATTATTAATATTCAAATAATAAATAATAGATATCAAACAATAGAAATAATAAAACTTTTAATAAAGATTATGCTAATGTTCTACTAAAATTAGTAATTCATCTAATCTGTTAAGATTAGCAAATCTAATCTAATCTAATTTGATTAAAATTATGAATATACCTAATATAACAAAATAAGTTTTTTATTTATTTGTTAAGTTTCTTTCAGTTTATGAAAGTTATTTTTGATATAATAGAATATAATAGCTCAAAGTTTTCAATTTCTTTATTATTATCTTCAAAAAACTCACTAAAAGATTTTTTTACTTGAAATGATTATTTGTGTGTTATTAATTAAAAGATCAAAACTGTTTTTTTAAATTTTCAGCTGGATTAAAGTTATTAATACTATTACAATCATCTTCAACTTAAAGAAATGGTATTTCATAAAAAGATATAATTATTAAAGTTTCAGAAGTAAATAATATTAACGTATTAAAAGAATAAAATATTATTAATGCGATGAAAGGATAAAAATATTATCAACGTAATCAAAACTGTGATATAAATCCTGTAATCTAACAAAAAATAAATATAAATCATGTAATCACATGATATGATATTAAACACTGCAGTATGTTTTATAATTTTTGTTTATTATAATTAGTCAATATAGTTTAATTTTTATAATTAATTATTATTCTTAAACAATATAATATATTTTTTTTAATAATAAAAATATTATAAAAAGAGAATTTTAAATCTTTTTCTTATATTTATTTAAAAAAATTAAAAAAATTAAAATAAAACTAAAAAAATAAAAACCTTATTTGTCTAATACTAGTCAAAATTAAAAAATTTAGATATGTGATAAATCACCTAAAATTAATTTAAAATTAGCAAATCTTTAAAATTAGTTTAACAATTAGCATATATTAAGAATTAATTAAAATTTAATTAAAATTTAACTTATCTTATTTATAAATAATTGGTATACAATCAACTCTCTCTAAATGCACCCCCTCAAGACTATAGTAAAATTTTATAAAATGTGTATTTAAAAAAAATGTGCATTTAAAAAGAAAATTTTTATATAAATTCTATATGCTTGGACTAAATGAGAACATGCATTTAGAGAGAAAATATATAGTGTGTACATTTAGAGAGGATGCATTTAGAAAGGGTTGACTATACTTATAGCCAATTAGTATATATCTAAAATTTATTTTATTTTATTTATAGTCAATTGATATCTGATTTATATTTGATTGTTATACATTAAAAATCAGCTAAAATATATCAAAATAAAATAAATTTAAAAGAAAATATAACTGATATTTTGTACTTTAAATTATAAAATTTATATTAAAAATATTTAATTTATTTTTACAAATGGTATTTTTTTTGGATTAACAGCTAAATTAATACTTTGAATTAAAAATTTTAGATTAATTAAAAAGTTCAATTCATTTAGAATGATAATTTTATTATTCTAATCAAATGATATATGTATTATTTATTTGAAATGATAATTTGAATTATTTTAATTAAACAATTTTTTATATTGTTCGTTTAAAGTAATAATTTTATTATTTTAATCAAATAATATTTGTATAATTTATTTAAGATAAGAATTTTATCATTCTAAATGAATGATATTTGTATCATTTGGAAATGTTTCTAGGAAAATCAGGTTCTGAAAAATTTTTGACTGAAATTAAAAGCTTAATATATTTTAATCTAATAATATTAAAAATTAAAATGCAATAAAAATCTCAATTTTGTTAAAAAATTCCCAGAATCTGATTTTTCTAGCAATCAATCCATTTGTTTAGAATAATAATTTAATCATTTTAATTGAATAATTTTTATATTATTTATTTAAAATAATAATTTCATTATTTTAATAAATGATATTTGTATTGTTTAATTAGAATAATAATTTTATTTCAAATGAATAATATTTGTATTATTTATTTAAAATAATAATTCAATTATTCTAATTAAATAATTTTTATATTATTCATTTAGAATGATAATTTTATTAGTTTAATTGAACGATATTTATATTATTTATTTAAAATAATAATTCAATCATTCTAATCAAATGATATTTGTATTATTTGTTTAAAATAATAATTTCATTATTCCAATCAAACAATATTTATATTGTTTATTTGAAATTATAATTTTATTATTCTAAATGAATGATATTTATTATTTATTTAAAATAACAATTTAACTATTCTAATTTATATTATTCATTTAGAACAATAATTTTATCATTTCAATTAAATAATATTTATATTATTTATTTGAATTAATAATTTAATCATTTTAATTGAATAATATTTGTATTAATCATTTAAAATAATAATTTTATTATTCCAAAATAAATAATATTTTATCATTTGAACTATCTAAAATTTTTCAGATTAAATTTTATGTAATCTGAATTAAAATAATATTAAATATTTAGAGAATTTGCTAAAATAAAGTTATTTATAAAGATAATTTTATTGATATTATTATAAATAGTTATTAAAAATTACCATATAAAAGTAACTTTTTGAGATTAAAGTTTAAGAATATAAACTTGCAATTCTTGAGAAGTCACATTTTATTTGTTATTAATAAAAGTAATTTTAATATAAATAAACTGTTAAATTTGAATTTTATTATTAAAACAATTCTTTGAACATGTATATTTTATTTGTCAACAAAAGTTTTTATATAATAAAACTCTTGATATTGTAAATTTTAACCAAATAAAGGATTAATTCCTTTTATTAATATTTTATTTAATTATTATATTCTAATATATTATTTTTGATTATTTTGAGAAATTTAAGAATTTTGAAGATTAAGTCAGTAAAGTCTTTATATTTTCTGACTTAAAAACTTGAATTATAAATAAATACTGTAATAAGATTTAAGAAAAAGTATGTGACACTTTATCTTGATATTTGATTTAGAATTTTAATTAAAGACTCTTTCAAATAAATATGAGTTGATTGCTAGGAAAATCAGGTTCTAGAAATTTTTTAGCAAAATTGAGATTTTTATTGCATTTTAGTTTTTGATGTTATTAGATTAAAATGTATTAAGCTCTTAATTTTAGTCAAAAATTTCTCAAAATCTGATTTTCCTAGAAACCCTCCCATATGAGTTTCAAACTAAACTTAGCAGCTGTTTAATTAGTTAAGTATTTCAGTCTATCTAATCGACAGTTAGGTAATAATATATAGAAATATTTATATAAATAAACTTAATTTTTACAATTAAATTTTATATTTTTTAAATTTTCTTTTTTTACATGTTATTAAAATACTAATAAAAAAATCATCCTAAGAACAAAAGAGCATAAATTGAATTTATTAATCAACCAGTTAATTTTTTTACTTTCTATAATAAAAACAAAATTATAAAAATGCCTCTAACTATTAAAATCAGATAAAGAAAAAATCAAAATTGAATTTAAATTTTATTAATTAATTAATCAGTTAATTTTTCAAATAATAAACTGATTATTTTACTCTTTATAATAAAAAAAATGAATTTCAAGTGATTTAGTGAGAAAAGATAGATTTTTTATTTTTTATTATTTTATTTATTATTTTTTATATTTTTTAGACAATTTTAAAAGAAAAATAAATTAAACTTTATTATTTTTTTATTTTTTTTAATAATAGTGACATTATGATGATAAATATTTAAAATAATTTAAGAGATTTTAAAAGGAAATGAATTATATTTTTATTATTATTTTATTATTTTATTTTTTAATAGAAAATTAATCAGTAAATTTTAATAATATTTTTATTATAATTTTGCAAATTTATATTAAGCTAATTTATGGTTATTTAAGTTTTGAATTGATGCTAAATTACTTGTCTAATTAGAATTAATTAATAATATTTTAGGCTGAATTATAGTTATAAATTGATACTGAATTATTTGTTTAATTGAAATTAATTAGTAATATTTTAAACTAATTTATAGTTAGTTATTTAAGTTTTAAATTAATGTTATATTGCTTATTCAATTAGAAGTCAATCAGTGATATTTTAGGTTGATTTATAGTTAAATTGAAGTTTTAAATTGATGTTAAATTTATTTGCCTGATTGGAATCAATCAGCTATAATTTAGATGATTGAATAACATAGTAAATCAGTCATAAATAGTATTAAAATCAGTCTAAATTTAACCATCTAATTTTTAGCTAATTTAAACTATTTTAATTAGTATAATTTAAATTAATTAAACATTTATAAGAAAGATTTTAAACTAGATAGTAAGATTAAAATTAGTAAATAAGTAATAATATAAAAATAAATAATTAGAATAGTTTGATTATTAAATTATTATAAAGATTTAGAAATCTAAAAAATTTTAATATAACACTAGATTTACAGATTATAAGTTGGGTTCTTTGCAATAAAAAGGGAAGAAACTACCAAAAAATTTTTTTTTTACTTTATAAGCTAAATATTATTTTTTAATAAAATAAGTTTAGATTTAACATTAATTCAAAAAAATTTTTTTGGTAGTTTCCTCCCTTTCTATTGCAAAGAGCCCAGTTAATTAAATTAATAATGAATTAAATATTTTTTGAAATATTTAGAAAAATTTTCTTATAATTAACTAAAAAATACTAATTATAAATCTATTTAATTAATTATTCTTTATTTATTTTAAAATACTTTTTTTTTAGAAAGTAAAATTATATATATATAAAAATCTGTTATTTAGATTCTACAGATAATAACCAACTATTTATAAAAATAATTTAAATAATTTTTTTTTAAAAAAATTTATTTAAATATTATATTTATTATAATAATTAAATTAAAAAGACCTTGTATTAAAATTTGTTTTAAAATTTTAATACTTAAAAAAATTATATAAATGTATTTAAAAAAGCAAAAATATTTAAAAAAAATGAAATATATATCTTAAATATTATAATATAATACTAATTAATAAAATCTTTATACTTATATAATATATTTTAAATCAGTATAAAAAAGAGAAAAAAAAAGAAAATATGTATTAATATAAAGAAAAAATTATTTTTTTAGATATATTAAAATGATTATAAAGATTTTTTATAAGAAAATTTATTAAAATCATCTAATATTATATATAATTAAAAAACATTATTAAAAGTTTTTTTAATGAGTTATATTTATTATTATTAAGAAAAGATAAAATATAAAATAAAAGTAATTGGTATTTTTGTATTATTTTTTTTATAATAATTAAAATATATATATTTATAATTTGAAAAAAATTTTATTAATATATTTAGATTCTATTATTATTCTTGTATTACATTAATACATTAATAGTAATTAGATTAATATAAATTTTATATATTTATATTTGTTAAAAAGATAAAATATTTAATGTATGTTATCAAGTTATAAATAATATATTACAAATAATATAAAGATGATGATAGTATTAAACATTGATAATTATTATAATATTTTTTTAAAAAGGATGCTAAATATAATTATAATATATATTTTGTTATGTTCTTATTAAATCTGAATAATTTTAACCTATTTTCTCTAATATTAATATTTATTAGTTGATGTTATATTAATTAAAATCAATATAAAATTTTATTTATAATATTATTTTCTTATTTATATAATCAATATTGGGATTTTTATATTATAGATAAATGAAACATAACTAGAAAAATTAATAGTTTATATATATTGAATCTTATAAAAAAAAAATTACAATAAGATATTATTGATATACTTATCAGATATATTTTATTAAACAATTCAATTTTATATGTAATAAAATCATAATTGCTATTTATTTTGTAAAATTTTTTATATCAAAATACAGAAAAATATTTGAAAATAAAATAAATTATTAAATAAACATAATATATTAATTATTTTTATTTAGATGATAAAAAATTTTAAAAAAATTTTGTAAAGTCTTTTACATAGATAACATATCAATATATTGCTAAAGAAATATTAATTATAATATAAAATTATATATGCTTTTTGCTAGAATATTTTTTTGAAATTTATACTTATATAATTATAATAAAATTTCATTTATTATTATTCTATTAATATTTTTTAATAGTTTACATTTATTTAGTTTAAAATTTTTGTGATTCTTCTAATTATTTTCTTAATAATATTGTAATATTATATCTCAATAGATGTATGCATATCATAATGAATGTATTATTAAAAATAAATATAAATACTTATATTATTCTAAATTTTTTTTTTTTAGAATATTATCAATAAAATAATATAAATATGAGAAATTAAATAATAATATTTCTAAAAAAAAAGATAATAATGTAAAAAAAAAAAAAAATAGCAGATAATATAACTATTATCAATAATATATTATATTTTAAATACAAATAATAAAAATAATTTTATTAATAAAATATAAATTAAGATATATTTAAAAAAATTTTTTTTATTTTTTAAATTATTAAATGCTAATAAAAATTCAATTATAAATCACTATTTTTTATGAAAATTTTGATCAGCATTTTTGAATGGTAAGGACGGAGGTGATGATCTTCAATTTTTCAAATTTCACAAGAAATTACAGAAGATGGTTATAAAAATGATTATAATTTTCAAAATTTTGGTCTGATTTAGAATTTGCAATCATCGTAATGCTGGCTGAAATTAAGTTTGGTTAGAATTTGCCGAATTCGTAATTTGGCTGATCTTGCATAATTCTGACCAAATTACAGAATTAACTTTTATTCACCAGAAAATTATCGTCACCTGGAAACATCACACATTTATCACTATCATGTGATTTATCATATATTTTGATGGCTTGTAGAAATACTCAAATATTTGATAAAAACGAGTTCTTACAATGGCAGACAAAAAATGTACAATTTTTATCGTTGACGTAGGACCTACAATGTGGGAAGTTAAGCGTGATGGGAGTGAGGGTAGCACCGCGTTAGATCTGGCTCGAAAGGCCCTTTTAGCTATGCTCGAGGCAAAGGTATTTTCATAGTTGTTTTTTTCTTTTCCTTCCCTTTCTTTCTTTTTTTTGGCATTCATATATGCTAACTACATGTTAGGTAACGATTACATCAATTTTACGCGAAAGTTTTATTTAAACGCGTTTAATTTTGACGCAGTATTTACTTATAGATCAATAAATTATTTCATAATTATAATAATATAATTTTAAGGTGTTTGCGGGTCTTAAATCTGATGTGACAGGGTTAATTGTATTTGGAACAGACGGTAACGAGATAGATTGACTTAATTCGATGATTTGATTTTGAAAATAACCTTTTATTAAGTTATTTCCTTTTAATACATTAGAGACAAGTAATCAGCTGAACGAACAAACAGGCGAATATGAAAACATAACTACACTTTATCCAATAGAACAGCCACAGCTGCCAATCCTTCGAACAGTAAATAATAATATGCCTCGTGGAAATGTACAAGCAGATGGTTAGTAATAGCAATCATGATTAATTATATTAAAATTCCAACTTTATGTAATTAATTAATTATGTCTTCAGCTTTTGATGCAATGATCGTATCATTGAATATGATCGAAGAACATTGTAAAAAATTAAAGTACACAAAAAAGATATATCTTTTCACTGATGGAGAGTCTCCCATAAATCAATATGATTTTGATCGTGTATCATCTCAAATTTTAAGTCAAAATATAGAATTAAACATATTGTAAGTATTAAGTTATGGTACAAACCATGTTTAATGGAACTTGGATGAGATTTTAAGCTTGATTCTTTTTTTTTTATCTGTTATCACATAGAGGTGTAGATTTTGAAGATCCTGATATTAGGCATTCTGAA
The DNA here is from genome assembly GCA_910591825.1 of Funneliformis caledonium. Classification (NCBI taxonomy): domain Eukaryota; kingdom Fungi; phylum Glomeromycota; class Glomeromycetes; order Glomerales; family Glomeraceae; genus Funneliformis; species Funneliformis caledonium. Next base: position 9,651 of record CAJVPQ010001213.1, read on the forward strand.
GAAAACAAAACTGAAAATAAGGTTAAACAAGAAATCATATCTGCAATATTAGTTTCTTTTTACATACATCGATAATACATTAAATGTTTTGATTTAAAATAGAAAAGAAATGAGCAATTCTTACGAAAGCTTGCCGACAAATGCAAAGGCACAATCTTTTCTATGGAGTATGTTTTGAGACAACTCTCAAAACCATATATAAGGCCTGTAAAGCCTACTTCTGTTTATCGAGGGACCTTAACTCTTGGAGATCCCGAGACGTATAAATCAGCCTCGCTTGTAATTGATGTTGAATTGATTGCTCGTTCAATGAAAGCAAAATTAAAGAGTTTCAAAAAATACTCTGCTCTCGCTGAAACAGCAAACAATATCGAGAACAAAACATACGAAGTTAGTCAATCTAGGACTTATTCTATAACTGTAGATGAAAATGTTAATGAAAAAGTTGACGTACCACAAGATGAATTGGATAGAGCTTATGCATTAGGCAAAACTTTTATTCCAATAAGCAAACAAGATGAAAATGTTTTTTCATTTGAATCCTCTCCATGTTTATCGATAATTTCGTTTATTGGAAAAGAAGAGGTAATTTATGATCTAAATCTTTTAGAAGTATTTATCAAACCCTTTTTCATATAATTTTATAAAAATCTTAGTTCAGAAGAGAGCTAATTTTGTTAAACGTATTTACGGTGGTGTCCAAAAAAGATGATCCAGTTGCTGCTCAACGCCTTTCATCTTTTATACATGTACTATACGAAAAGGATTCTTATGCTATAGTTCGCTTTGTGAAAAAAAATTTTGAGCCACCAAAATTAGGTGTTTTAATCCCTTACATTAAACCACCCAAAGAATGTTTATACTTTGCCCGTGTGAGCATTTAAAGCACATAGTAATTGTTTTATTTGACAAAGTAATTGATTCTTTCAAATCTATCTGACTATCTGACTAATTTATCATAAAGATTCCTTTCAAAGAGGATTATCGGAGATTTACTTTTCCATCGTTGGATCGTATTGTGTCGAAAACCAGAAAAGAATTAGAAGTTCACGAATATTTACCAACTGAAGAAATGCTGAATAAGATGGGTAAATTCATTGAAGATTTGGATTTGATGAATGCAGCTATTGATGATGATGGGTTAGTACATATGTTACCTATGAAATTTTATTCGGATTTTAACTTTTAAATAAATCATTTAAACATTTTTTCATTATGCATTCTGTAGTAATCCTAGAGAATATTTAAAAGTGAAAGAATGCTTTAACCCGGTTAATGTTATGATAAAAAAAGCTGTTAGTCATAAAGCGTTATATCCAGAGGAACCTTTGCCACAACCCGATCCGGCTTTAAAGGCACAGACGAGAATGTTACCTTCATTGGTAGAAAAAAATAAAGAATTGGTAAATGAAATGCGATCGTTATTTAAAATAAAAGAAGGTGAATATATGATAATTAAAGTCATTTCTAAGTCTTTAAGCTAATTATTGATTTTAAATTATAGTTAAAGGAAAAGGCAAAACTACGAAACGTCGATTCGCTGATGCTAATGTAACCGTTGAACAAAATTTGAGCCTCGATCAACTTTTAAGCAATGGTAAACATGAAGATTTAGAAAAGGGAAAAAGATCAAAAACTGACAATGGAGATAGAGAAAATACTTTGATGTTAGAAAAGCAAGAACCTATACGTGAAGTAAGTTTAGCGGATCCTGTTGGCAATTTCAAAGAAATGATTGCTAATCGTGAAGAAGATTTGGTTACCACTGGTAAAACCAATTTTATTGCCCTTTGTTTTTTTATTGATTCTGAATTGCTAATGTAAAATTTTTTATCTAAAGCGGTGGAACAAATGTGTCAAGTAGTTGAGCATTTTGTGAAATCTTCATTTGGAACATCACTTTATGACAAAGCATTGGAATGTTTAAACTTATTACGAGAAACTTGCGCAAAAGTATGTTATAATATTATTTTGGGATTTAGATTGATTAAATTTAAATTTATTTCCATAAATTAATTTACGATAGGAAAATGAATCCGAGTTGTTTAATAAATTTCTTAGAGAATTAAAAACTATTGTTTTTACTACTAATCCTCCAAGAACAAATTTTTGGGAATTACTTGAACGCAATAAGCTGTCCTTAATTATTAACACAGAAGCTGATGATAGTATGACTACTGAGAAAGAAGCAGAAGAGGTAATTTTTTGCTATTACATTTCCTCCCGCATTATAAAATTGTTAACTAAAAAAAAAAATTTTTTTTTATCAGTTTTTAAAAATGAAATTGGAAAGGAAGTCGATTATTGAAACAGCGGATGAAGAACAAATGCCAACGGATGAATTGGTAAGGAATCGGAAATTTTTCAGATAAAAAATATATTCATATATATATTTTAATATAATTTTGAGAACTGATTTATATATTTCCTACAGCTAAATTTAATGGATGATGATTAAACGTATCTCAATAAAACGCAAAATACCTAAAATTTTATAATAGTAAAAATTTTACATTAATGAAGAATACAAGCGTTAACAAAATTTGGTAATTTCTATAAGTTTAAATATTTGTTTAGATTCGAAAGATTTTGCTAAATAGTTACTTTTTTTAGGATCCAAAATTTCGACCTTGAACTCTTAAAAGGACTGTTTGTTTCTCTTAAACGATTTTATTAGCATTACTAGCATTTAGAACATCATTTTTTTTATATGAAGATTTCCAACGATTCTTTATAACGTCAATAATAAATTTTGAATTTAAAACATCAGACTGAAACAATTACACAAAAATACTTGGAAACTTGAACAACTCCACATATCTTGTAAAGGAAAGCGATAAGGTTAAAAATTTCAATATGAAAATTAGCAGAGAACGAAGAGAACAGTCTATTTTGAAGCGTTGTAAGAGATTTTCTGATTTCTTACCGTCAATGAGACCTACTTTCTCGGGTGGTTCTTCTTTAAGATTACAATTTAATTTAAGAGCAAACCAATCATTGTTTTTTCCGAATTACCGGGAACGGATAATCACGTCCTAATTAAGTATTTAAAATGTAATGATTGAGAATTTCATAATACAATGTAAAATTATTAAAAACCATTCATTTTGCATATATATATAAACAAAATTAATTTTTCTTTGATGTCATTTTCGTTTTTTTCTTTTTTGTTTATATTGTATAATCAAAAACTTTTTTTTTTTTTTTTTGAATTATCATCATTCCATAAGAATCAAACAAAGCTTTTTATTTTTAGAAATTATTATCCTTAACAAAATGAATCGATTACATCCTTTTTCAACACGACATATAATATATATATAAATAAACTAAAAGCAACTTCATCTCTGAACAAAGATTTATTTTTGTCGCTTCCCATTTTCAATTGGATGCTAGAATGACAATGAGCGTTTTTTCTTGATAAATAAATAATACTTTTTTTCTCACCCGTATCAGCATAAGAAATCTTTCTAATTTTACTGCGACTCAAATTCTTCAACACTGCAGGTTATTATTAATTTAACAAGTTGGTGTGGTGAACAAATTGACCCATATTATCAAAAAACCAAGGAACCAAAAATTTCAAATGAATACTAATCACCGGATTAGCAAAAATTCAACAAATTCTCCAAATCATAATTTAGTTTCCCTTTCGACTGAGACGTCTGACAGACAATCTACTCCTTCACTTGAAAGTGAAATTTATAATAGTTCAAATCAACAAGACCTGTTCACATCACCTTCGGATTTATTTGATATTAATCAATTCTTCACCTTAACTTCTGAAGTTTTGGATGATGTACAACCATTAAATGTCAATGAAGATGAAGTTGAAACATCCCAAAATTTGAATTCAACTCTCAATTTTGATATTTATGATCCAAACTTATTACTGAATGATCAAACGACGATAAATATGTCATCATATGGAACAAGCATCTCAAGACCTTCAAAAAGCAAAACCACCGGAGACTCTCCAATATTATCTACTATTTCAATTGCGAATGAATCGACTAATGCAACATTTGACAAATTTGATTTAGATACTTATCCATTATCTAAATCTATCTATGACATGATAAATGAAACTGAATCGGACAACTACGTTGATACATCTTTTATCGAGAATGATTCAAATAATTCTCAAAAACAATCGAATTCATTTCAACATTCTTCTCAAAGTCCATTCTCTACAAACGATGTTATTTCAACATCCACCGATACGTCTAACGATAATAATAAACGACCATACGCAATTCATTCAGATGACCAAATTCCTTTATTTATACCTATCATAAATAAAAAACAAAAAATGATTCAACAAAAACAAGACGAATTAAATATAAATCGAAGAAAATCCATTCCCGCGGTTGACATGATCGTCAATTCTTTTAATCGCACGTTCATGTCACAAACCGATACGATCACTTATGATACGACAAAATCATCCGTGAAAATTAAAGATAATTCACCACCATCACAATCTGTTACTTCAACTTTTACAATATCCCCCTCCTCCTCAAATGCTATTCTCTGCGTGGATCGTCACGAATTCTTTCATCAAATGATTGCACGATTATCAACCTTGGCACAATTTATTAAACAGTCATTTCGTCGACAAGACGACTTTGAAGATTTATGGGAACGTTTATATTCATTATTGAAATCCGAATGTCAACAAATACAAAAGTTAATAGACTTGACAGATTTCAAGTCATTAAATCTTTCAAAGAATATTGGACCATATTCAGAATATGATATTGAAAAGGAAGCAATGAAGTTTATTCCTAAACATGTTACGGATTACAAATTTCCATTAAAAGTTGAGCAAGATGGAAACGAAGGTTTTCGTGCGGTATCAATGTTATTAAATTATAAGTATGATAATTTAACCAAGAGGGGAAAAGATGAAAAAGAGCTATTATACGAGGAATTAAGAGTTCGTGTAGTGTTGGAAATGGTGAATCGAATAGATAAGAATCGTCGTATATTTGAAAATCATACAGAAGAAATTTCAGCTAACGGAGGAAATATCACCACCACATCAGTATATGAAGGATATTTTCAGAAAGATACTATTGAATTATTATTATATTTCGGATTATCAACCAATGCTCCGCAATACGCTTCATTAATATGGCAAATTGAATCATTAAACACATGTATTAATAATACTCTTATGGGTGTACCTCAATTATGTATATTGGCGAATATATTGAAAGCTACGATTAAAATTATTTATCCGGATAAAGAAAATAGATATTTTAACGCACCGATAAAATGTAAAGGAATCAGTAAAAAAATGTTTCATTTTTTAATGTATAACCCTTTATATGGATTACAATTTCCCAAACCACCTATCGAAAGGTATTATATTGTCCCATTAGTTAAACAGTGTGATATCTTCTTTAATGTTTTACCTCAATCTCAACAAATTGAGTTAACAGATGGAAATTTTAAGCTAATTTAAGTAATAAATAAGACTCGTGATCTTTGTGTTACATATTTCCAATGTTGGATGTCCAATTTCCCCAAATTATAAACATTTACAAAGCGAGTTTTACTATTTTTAAAAGGATCTTTACCCTGACGCCTTTATAAACTTTTTTTTTATTTGACATTTAAAGTTCAACAATTTCTATATAGGATTTACTTAAAATAAAGTGTATTTCTTTTAGAAGAATGTCTCATAATTTACGTAAAAGAACACATTCATTAATTATTAATTCGTCACCTAACACTACAGATTCAACTCCTCATAAAAAACTCAAAAAATCATCTACTAACTTTAATTTACGAAATAAAGGAAATAAAGAGCGTCCTAAACAAAAAGACACATTCTTAGATTCTTCGAATGTATTTGTTGTTATTGAACACAAAAATATCGATTATCTTGTTAAAAATATTTCATCCAAGGATGATCATTTGGATGAAGTGAATGGGGAGTTAACTCGTGGTACATCATCATTATCAATTGAAGATGACTATAATAATGATAACGATAATGATTTCGATAGTAAAGATGACAAAATCGAACCGTTGTTGTTGCCTACCGTCGTTTGGGTTAATGATGAGGAGAGAGGATGGTGGCCTTCGGAGGTAAATATTAATTAAAATAAAAGATTTTATACTCGATTTGTTCACATTCGAATATTCTCGGTTATTTAGATAATTAGTAAAGATAAATCTGAAATACCTTTGTTAGTCAGGTTATTTGGACTAAACTCACCATGGTACGTATAAATAGAAAGCAACGTTATGATTCTATATAACTTTAACGCATCGCTTCTTTCTTTTTCACAGTAATTTAGAGTTGCATACTATTTCCAAGTCAACCATCCTTCCTTTTCATAATAAACTTTATATGCAACTTCGTAAAACCGGCGAGAATTCAAATATGAAAGGATTATTTACGAAAGCATTGGCCGAAGCTATAGCAAAAGAAACTGAGGATAATGATGGGTTGCCTAGCGAAGATTGGGCAATTCAAATGGTTGTTGAAAATTCCTCTCCTAATAAAAAGAAAAGGATTGGAAAGAGCTTGTGTAAGAAATATTAATCGCAATTTCAGATTATGATCGAATATTTATTGATCATTTTTTATTCTTATTCTAAAATAAAAAAAATATGTAGCGAATGAACAACTTGCAAAAGAAATAAATAATTCTTCCATATTCGGGAAAGAAAGTCCGAGCTGGGAGAAGTAAATTATATTAGAAAAATATAATTATTAATATCCATACAGCTTACACTAAAATATTATTATATACTTCCTTTAGATCTATCAGCAGTGATTTCGAGATCGGAAAAGATGGAAAGTAAGGAAATTCATCCATACAATGATCATGTGTGTAATTTATAATAGTTTACATGCTTCTTTTCTTTTGTAGTTTACAAATTCCAGGAGAGTATGTATTGGCAAAGTACCAAAAAAAATTTTATCCAGCTACAATTATAGGTTTCGATAAGGTATTTAAACGATTAAATTTATTAACATTTTTATGGTAAGTTAATGTGAGTTAATAACTTATAAGTTAATTATAGCCAGATAAATATAAAGTTCGTTTTTTTGATAATGTGAGCCACAATTTAAAAAGGAAGGAATTCTTTACCAAATATGAAAATGGATTTAAAACTTGTGAAGTAATACGTGTTTTTTTTTACTGTTTATTACTTATCAATAATTTGCATTTATTAAAATTTTATTTTGTTTTAAAGTTGGGTTGCTTTGAAATGGATTATGAGGATCCAACTTATGAAGAACCTGAGCTGGTAAAAACAATTCAATCACTTGAACCGATATTAAGTCAAATTTTGCGAGGCAAGGAAAACTCATCATGGAGATTTCAACATTTTTATATGGGTGGTAAAAAGCGGAACTTATTAGCATCAAAAGTTTCACCGGGTCCGTTTACTTTGAGTCAATTTGGGTTAATTGCAAAAGTTTTGAGGGGAATGTTCATTCCAGAGATAGCAGAATCTATTGATAAGAAAAGTAAGATTTTGTCACCGAAGAAACTTACTAACAAACGTGTTGTTAATGATGAAACTGTCACAATTCAACATGAAGAATCGTTATTTAATTCTGAACTTTCGAATGATATGAAATTACGATTTGTGAACGATGTTTTATTACCTGAAACCATAATAAGATTAATTATGATTGATGAGAAAATAGGATATGAGGAAGCTGATTGTAAAATGTTGGATGGATATAATGAACTCAGATGGGTTGAAAATCTTATTGCCGAACGCACCAGTTTTCAAGTTGGTAGGGAAAGTCTTAGAGAGAAAGCTTAAAATAAATTTCTTCTTGGATAGGTTATTTTAGATATTTAAAAAATAAAACCACGGAGAAAGTTGAGAAATCAAGTATTTAAAATTTAAAGATGACAATTTTTATTTAGTTATGTTTGTACAGTAGTATATATATTATTTATATTAATTATATTTAATTAAACATTTTCAATTATATCTTATCACTTCAATACATAATAAATATATTAATTTTAAGTTTTGAAAGAGTATGCTTGTTTTATCCTATACCATTATTGGTAATAATAATTTAATTGAAAATGTTTTTATACTTTATTAGATTTTACTGTACTTAGAATTTTTGTATTATCTAAATAAAGATTATTATAAAAAAAAAATTTTAATACATAATATATATTATTATTTATTGTATATAATACTTATTTATAGAGTTAAATTTTATATTTAATTTATAAGTAATTTTTAAAGAATCAATTATAATTTATTTTTTAAAAATTCATATTAAATATTTAATAATAAGAAAAATAAAAAAGCAAAAAATAATATAAAGAATAAAAATAGTAATAAGATAATAATTACTTTTTTTTTTAAAAAAAAAAAAAAGAAATAAAGAATTTTTTTATAATTTATATTAAAATATAAAATAAATAAATTTTATTTAATATATTATATATTGTAATTGTTAAAATTACAAATTATTTATATTTTATAAATTTAATAACTTCAACAAAGCTTATATCTACTTAATATATTTTATTACTTATCATTTGTTTATTTTTATTATTATCTAACAATCAACGTTATAAATATTTTTTTTCACTTTTCTGCAATTAATTATTTTTTATTTATTTTATATTTTATTTATAGTTTATTAACTCTTTCTTCATAATATATTTTTATTATTGGTTATTTTTTTATCTTTATTATTTTATCTTCAATATTTATTTTCTTATTTTATATTTAATAATATGTCAAGTTATTCTTTATCATAATTTATTTATAAATCTACTTTCATCTTTTTCTTAGTAAATTTTTATTATAATATATTTATTTATTATCTAAAATATTCCTTCTAAACAGCATAATTTTTATTCATATTTTTTTTAATATTTCAATTTAATATCCTACTTTTTCTTTATTTATTTAATTAAAATAGTTCAAATCAGCTATAAATTATTGATAAAAACTGACTAATTTATTTTCTCTATGTAAATTATTTTGCTAAGATTTTAGGCTAAAAATTTATAAAAACTTTAATAGTATATATAGATGTTTTTTTATTAACTGAATTTAATAAATTTTAAATTTTAAAATAAATATAAAACAAATCAAAAAGATTTATTTTCTTTAGATTTTACTATTTTAAAACAAAATTAAAATCATTCTAATTATTGTTATTTTTATTATTACTATTTTCATTTGATGAATTTTATAAAAAAAACTAATTTATTATTAGATAATATTACTATTAATTAATATATCATTATCTATTATTATTATAAGAAAAGTTTATTTTAATGATTACTAATATTTTTGCAAACAAACTTTTTGATATATTTATTATTATAAAAAAAATTTATTTTAATAATTAATATTTTATAATTAAAATTTTAAATTTAATACCTATTTAGAAATATATATAAAGAATTTATATTTTAATTTTATTAAAATTTTTTTAAATAAATTTATAAATAATTTTTTTTTAAACAAAAAACTTTCAATAAAATTTTCTTTTAAATTTTAATTTTTTCAAATATTTCTAATAAAAACAAATATAATCTTTCAGAAAACTTTAATATCTAATAATGAAGAATAAAAAAAGTTGTAAAAAAGTAAAATAACTAATATAATCTGAAAAAATAATTGTAATATTTTTCTATTAAAAATTATGTTACTGGTCGAAATCAAAAAAATCAGACATGCGAAAAATCAGCTTAAATTTGGCCTAAATTTAGCAAATTATCAAAAAATCAGCCTAGCTGATTGGCATACACTAGAAATCGGCTAAGAATCAGCCAAAATTCAACTTATCTTATTTATAGCCGATTGGCATACGTCAAAAATCAGCTAAAATTTGACCCATCTTATTTATAGCCGATTGACGTCCGATTTACATCTAATTGATATACATTAAAAATCAGCTAAAATATTTCAAAATAAAATAAAAT
>CAJVPQ010001214.1:0-19588 GCA_910591825.1 Funneliformis caledonium
GAAAGACATTGTGAAAGTTTGAATAAAAGGAAAATAGATGGTTGAAAAAAATACGATTTGTATATAAAAAAAATGAGGAATTTTTTTTTTAAAAAAATAAAGAAAAAAGAAAATGAATTATATATATAATTAATTATTATTACGCCAATTTCAAAAATGAATATATCTGTCAAACAAATGCTCATTTAAATTAATTTATTATATACTTATTAAAAAAAGTTAGTAAATGTTTGAATTAATTGTTGAATAGTAGTGAATAAAATTTTAATTTCAAATTAAGAATCTATAAAATAAAGTTTTAAATTATTAATTTTTATTAAAAGTTAATTTTAGTTATAGATGTTTAAAGTTTTAGTTCAATTAAATAAAAAAATCATTTAATATTTTTAAGGTAAAATAATCTTTAAATTTTATTTTATAAGTATAAATATTTTTAATATAAATGATTTTGTAGATCAATTTTAATTAAGATAAATAATAGTCAATATCTTTTTGATTAACTTATAATATTAAAATTTTATTTTGATATAAATAATCTTATCAGTTAAAATAAAAATTTATTTTTAATATCATTTAAACACTTTTAATATTATAATAATTTTTGAAGAAATATGTAATTGATTATTATTATTTATTGAGAATTTTAAGTATTAACATATGATTTATTTGGAATTTATTTTGAAGAATTATCAAAATTGTTAGATTTGTTATTATATCTTCTTAGTGATCTATATACAGCAAGCCTAAAATGATTGTAAAATTATTGTTAAGGTTGGAAGATCTTTATAATATATAATCTTTGACTTTATAAACAGAATTATCATATTTTTAATAATATAATATAGTCTGATTAACCTAAGAAAAGATATTTAATTTAAATTTGTGATAGAAATTGAGGGTAATCTTATAATTATCTTGATTATTAAAATTAATATATGTATAAGAATAATTTCTATACTGTAAGTCATATAAAATAAAACATGTTTTTATATTAATAATAATGAGAAAACCTAAAGATCTCTTTATATAGTATTGAAAAATAAGCATATTAGTTTTAATTCAAATTGTTATTTTAAAATAGATTGAATTTATATATTAATAAAAAAGAAGATTATATTAAATATTAATTATATAATAAAATAAATATATTTTAACTTTCTTTTTAAAAATAAAAAATTTTTATTATATTAATTATTAATTTTTTTTATAATACTTGTTGTATTTTTTTTATTAAGGTTTATACATAATAAATTATTTATTTAAAATAAATTAAATTTTATCAAAAATAATTATTATATAATAAATTTTATCAAAAATAATTATTATATAATAAATTTTATCATTATAATTAGAATTAATATATTTTTTATAATATTAATTTTTAATTATAATTTTTAATTTATAATAGATTTTATTAGTTTAATTTTAAAAATGAATTTTATAAAATATATATATTTAAATAGATTTAAATTTTATAAAAAAAATGATTATTAATATGTTATTAATAACTTCTATAATATAGATTATGTAAAATTACTATCTTTATATAGTTAAATTTCTTTAAATGTATTTTTTTTAAAACTATAGTAAAAATTTTAAAATATGCATTAAAAAAAAAACTTTAAATGATTTTTATATGCTTAAAATTGAATGAAAATGTGTATTTAAAGAGAAAATATATAGTGTGTGCATTTAAAGAAAGTTGACTGTACTAATATAATAATAAGTATTGATAATAGATAAATTTACTTATATAGAACTAATAAAATTTAGAATCTGTGATTAATAAGAACTGATTTGTAATAAATAAGTGATATTATTTGCAAAAAATAAACCTATAAAAATTAGTATCTAATAGTAAAAATAATGATAATTTAAAAGGCAGATATTTATAAGTTTCAGTTAGTTGATCTTGTATTGTTTTTCTATTATAATATTTAAGTTTCATGTTAGGATTCAATTCTCAGGTTATTTGATGATATAATAAGCATGTCTGTATATATAGGATCTTAGTTTAGGCTTACTTAATACCTCTATCTAATAGTATGAAATATCTAACAAAATATTCAGATATCATATATTTGTTTTCTGTAAACATTTGGATGGAATCTTATTCTGATATAATTTTTAGGAAAGTGAATAATTAGAAATTCCAAGATTGTATTAATTTTTTTTTACGATATTTTAATGATAGATTAACACCAATTCGTTTATAGGGAATTTTTTATTACTTTTAATATAATACCTGGATAATTTCCACATAATTTACTATGAAAAAAAAAGAAATAATATATATAATAAAATTCCGGGCGAGCAGGCGCCTAATATCAGAGTTAGAAATAAATTAATTTTTTTTTACTCGATCTTTAAACTTCCCGTCACGAATTCGAATTATTATAATTACAAATTCAAAACTTCTTCAGTAGTGTTCCATTTATAAAGTTGTTTTTCAAAATCTTTTGGGTTCCAATCTTCATCATGTAACAAGGTAGGAGAATCTTTCCAAACGTAAGTCATTGCTTCTATAAGATTGTTATCAACATATACTTGTACTTTCTTTTTCTCATATTGCTGAAGAAACCGAATGAAGTTAATGTGATATATTAAAATGAAAAAAGAAAATAGGTCAAGCTACAATAAATTATATACACTTACAGAACCCTCAAAGTTATCTAACCTAGCTATATCTTGCGATGATAAACCTCCAAGTAAAACACCAGTTATCTCATCTTTTAAATCATCTCCCTTTAAAATAGCGGGATAAACTGCTCCAATAACTTTATGTCGTTTATAACCCTTAATGATATGATTAAAAAGAGATGAACGAATTAATTACCGAAAAAACAAGAACTTTTTATTTTGATAATAAATTACCTTTAATACCGCGGAAACACTTTCTTTGATATTAATAGGTTTTTCCGTGTTGCTTCTTCCATTCTCTAAAACACGGTTTAATATTTGTGGGAATATAAGTGTACCATAAAAGAAACATGTAAATTCATTGTTCATATTCACCAAAATTTCCTTAAACTTTTATCTCTTTTTCAAAGAAAATTTTAATTCTACGTTTATTAGAAATTCAATTAGTTGGGCATTTCAATTTAATAATTTAATAATCTACCGAGTACACGACACAAAACTTTATCGCACAAAATTTACTTGATACACGCCACGTGGTATTTCAGGTTAGATAAGTTTATTTATTATTATTAATGTTTTTCTTCTCTTTCAGCTTAACATAAAAAATTTCAGCTCAATATCACCATCCTAGAATTGTGGCTCCTTTTGATAAGCCAGATAAATTGTAAATTAACTTTTCTTTAATATCCATAATTTAGATAAATTCAATGGTCCGTTCTTCACATAATTCCTGCTCATGTTTACCATAATGAGCCTTTTTATAATCGAATACTTTGTAACATAATATTGAAACTTAAACGAAAAGATTCGTACAAAGATGGTTGAAAATAATAAGTTTGAACTTTAGAGCCAATATTATCCCTGTTATAACCGCTATGAACCGGAACTTCGAATTTTGTTGAAACATACACCCAAATTTATTATTAAAGCGATTGGCCCATGTATTGTTTATGTATAAATGATTTTTTTTTCCATGCTACCTCTAATCTCAACGTTTCTTATTTAATCATTTCTGTATTTGAAATACATTTATATGAATGAATATATGGCATAGAACAAAAAAAAAAACTCATCTTGGTACTAATTCTTCTATTCTCGATACCTCCAACGTAAAACCTGGTAAAGTGTCGTCACCATCCAAATTACTCCAATTACAGTAACGACGAAAAACATTGCCACCTTTGTTTCACTTGTAGATCCAGATCTTAAAGTGAAAAGGATCGATCAGCCAACCGAGCTGAATAGACGTGAGTGGGTCAAAATAAGATTCTTTAAACTTGACATCCAACTGTTTGAATTTCTCGCTATCGATATTTTCTACGTTATCGACCTCCACAACAAACGTAGGATTGAACGGTTTGCCATGGAAGGTATTAAGTTGTTCATAAGTCAGATTGCGTCGGATAAAATCAGGCGTAAATGCAACTTATGGTGTTCGAATCTCCCCCGTTTCGAGATGAAAACCTCCCAGCGAACCGGTCACTGCGCCTTTCTGCCTAGTCCAGACGTTCCAATTTGCGAGTTGACTCGTAACCTCCGTGACAATTACATTATAGCGAAATGGTGTCAGTGGTATGGGAACGAGTTTGCCAAATTTATCGAGTTCGAAGAGATTGGTGAAAATCCCATTGATTTCCAAGGTACGATATTTGAGTTGTTCGTTTATCATTTCAAACTCTTTGAGAGTGTAACTACGATTTAGGTCCAAACGATCCAAATCAAAATCCGTCTCCATTGCAATGTTCTCACTTTCATCAACACCTACAGTTTCATTCACTGACGAAAAACTGCCGTTCTTGGACATGTTTGCTTTCCTAGAATAAAAGGATGTCGGTATTTACCTAAACTATTTCGTGTAAATCGGTTATTGTACAGCTAATTTCAATAATTTTGATATTGATCGTTGACCTCTTATATAATCTTGGTGTCCTTAAAATAGACCCCGAATTTAAGTGGAACTCATTTGAACAATCACGTGACAGTTACTTTTACCTAGATTTGTTCGTAATCTGCATATCACGTGATCAAATGACCAAGGATTTTATTGCCTCCCCAATTAATCGTCCATATATATTTTTTTTCTCTATATAATGTTAAAATTACCTTCGATACAAGAGTGTTTAAAAAATCTTCGAGATTATAAACCAAAGAATGATTATTTTAACACAAAATATGCAAAAAAAGCCGCAGTATTGGTGCCATTAATTATTAATGAAGAATTAGAAATTTTATTTACATTACGTTCACCTAATTTATCAAGTCATGCCGGAGAAATCTCATTACCGGGAGGTTAATATTTGGGGGGAGTTTGGGAAGTTCTCGGTATCTAAGGATTTTTAATTAAATTTTTTTATTGTAGGTAAAGTTGATGATATTGACGAAAATTTAATTGCCACTGCAGTAAGTTTTATATATGTAAATCGTTTTATTTTAATTTAATTAAACATAATTTAAATAGTTTAGAGAAGCCGAGGAGGAGGTAGGATTAAAGTCAGGTGACGCGGTATATTTAACACATTTAGAGCCATTTATGTAAGTAATAAAGATTTTTTTTTTTTTTCTGTCTTTTTTAAAATGATCACTTTAATTTTAATCGATTCTTAAATAGCTCAGCGAATATATTATTAGTCACACCGGTAGTGGCATTGATAACAAATCCAACATTTAGACCTATACCAAATCCATCAGAAGTATCGGAATGTTTTACCGTTCCATTAAGAGTATTCATATCAAAAGAATATCATGCGTCATCTGACGTTTCATGGAGGAATGCCTTATATAAATCTCATCGTTTTAATTGGAATAAATGGATTGTCATTGGTTTAAGTGCAAATATGTGTATTGAAGTAGCTAAGGTTGCTTTTAGTATACATAATGTTGGTTGGGAAGAACTTGCCAAGGGTCAGCTTTCAAGGCAAGAAAGCGTTGAAAAATTATTAAAAGATATTGAAAACACTGAAAAACGATCGAACATTAGCAAATTATAAAACACTAACCTAAAGGTGATTAAAATCTCATCTTTGTAGATAAATATGAGAGAAACAAATTTTTTTTTAATATTAAGTCTTCATAAAAATGTTTTATTATATTATTATTATTATTAGTGTTTGATACAAAATATAAGATGAATGAAAATTACTTTTTTTTTTTTTTATTTATGTCGTTATGCCTTCATCGTCACAACCACATTTATATTTTTCAGCAACCGTTCCACAATCAAATATTTCTTTTTTTAATCTTTGATTAACGATATTATGGACAGCGCAGGCCCATTGAGATGCTGCTACTCTTGAAGATACTTGTGGTGGATATTTCTCAAGGATGGATTGAAATTCCGTTGCGCTATAAGGATGATAACTGGTTAGACTGATGTTTGATTAAAAGAATATACGTATTCATACGTTATTTACCATTCGCCGCAAGGATATAATCTACTAAATAAATATATGAAGCTTTTAAGAGCTTCTTTTTCATCTGGTGTTGGTTGCTCCGGAAATCGTCCCATCATTGTATGAAGTAACTAATGAATTATAAAAAAAAAATTAATTCGAATCCAAAAAATAAAAAATATAAATTATTTTTTTTTTTTTTTCTTAATACCTTCCAACTGCTACGTCCAAGCTCGGCTCTTTTGAAACATAAATAAATAAGTAAATAAATGCAGAGTTGGAAATAAAAAAAAAATTATTTCGCGCTAAATAAAAAATATATACTTGATAGTTGCATTCCCCAATTGGGGCATTACGACTGGTCCTGTTATAACATCATGATTAATCTCGGGCAAGGGAGTGATCTGTTCACGAGTATGAATAGAGGATTTTAAATATAAAAATGACGGTAATATAACTATTAAAAGTAAGATGAAAAATAATGAAAGCGGACGCATATTATGTGACTTTTGTTTTTTTTTTAATAGAAAATCAATGTATGAGGAAAAATAATTAGTCCAGTGTAAATTTGAAATTAAACAACAACTAGATCTTTTTATTTTATTAGTTTCGTATTTAATTATTTAAATTTGCTGCCTTATTATAGTAATTGTTCCATTCAAAGAAATGATGTTCGGTAAACATCCCATTGTTAATAAAAGGTAACATCTGGATTTTTTTTTTTAGTGTGGTGATTCTTTTTTAACCAATATTTTCTATTGAAGGCTCCTTGGATAGATCTCCCCGATTTCGTAAAGAGGACATTACTCGTCAAGTCCAATCTTACCTTTTTACGTTATTCTTTTCACAATTTTTCATACAAAAAAAAAAAAAATGGCCAATAAAAATAAACAGCAACATAGAAATCAACCTCCACCATCACATAAAGTTCAAGAGAATGTTTTCTTATTTATTCCAAATATTATAGGTACATATGATGTAGAATTTCCATCCTTTTTATAAATCTCACTTAATTTTACTTTTATAACCGTTTATTTAGAAAGTTTTTTATTTTATTTTTTTTTATTTTAATTTTATTATTATGATGATTATTATTATTATTATATCTTTACCAACATACTCTTAATATATTATTTTACATTAATAATTTCTTAATCAGGCTTAAAAATTTAATATTTATGTGATAAATAGGCTTTACTCGGGTCATTCTTGCCATAATCTCACTTTATTATATGCCAAACCAACCATGGAAATGTATGGGCCTTTATATAATTTCATGTCTGTTGGATGCCGTAGATGGCAATGCTGCTAGATATTTTCAACAATGTACGTGTTTCACCAAAGATTCTTTTTGAGTTTTTTAATCGCTTACATGTTTGATATTTTATATAGGTAGTAAGTTCGGTGCGGTTTTAGATATGGTAACTGACAGATCAACGACTTCTTGCCTATTGTGTTTCCTTGCTACTAAATATCCTTCTTGGACAATTTTATTTCAATTATTGATTTCTTTGGACCTTAGCAGTCATTATATGCACATCTACAGGTTATAACATTTTCTAATGAAATTTCATCACGTGATTTTGG
The DNA here is from genome assembly GCA_910591825.1 of Funneliformis caledonium. Lineage (NCBI taxonomy): Eukaryota > Fungi > Glomeromycota > Glomeromycetes > Glomerales > Glomeraceae > Funneliformis > Funneliformis caledonium. The sequence goes on from CAJVPQ010001214.1 coordinate 7,617, forward strand.
CCTCTTTTAAATCTTATCATCTAAACCATTTTGTATTTAGTTCATTGACATCTGGTTCTTCGAGCCATAAACATATCGATAAGTCTTCAAATTTTATTTTGCACTCGTACTATTCTGATAATGTAAGTCTTTTATGTGCGTGACAGTACCCTCTTTTTTTTTTTTTTTTTTTTTATAATCGAACAATGGTACTAACGATATTTTACAGAGAGTCCTTTTTATCTTTTGTGCATTAAATGAATTGTTCTTTGTTGCATTATATCTCTTATCATTTGATCATGAAGGTATAGGAACGAGTTATTTAAGAAGATTTAAATTTCCTTTTTTTATTTTTTTTAATCATTTCTTCTTTGATTCGTTAATGACTAATATCTTTCTTCCATAATATTATAGATCCATGGTTTAATATTACAATTAAATTGATTGCTTTCATATCTTTTCCCATTTGTGCGGGAAAACAAATAATTAACGTAATTCAATTAACTCGTGCTAGTCAAACCTTAGCTAGTATTGATCTCGCTGAACGAAAAATGAACAATTGAATCGAGTTAAATTTTTATCCACATTTTATTAATATAATTATTTAGCACCTTCGCTTTTAAAATGATTTCTAAAAGGTCTTAATTCATATTTTAATTCTGTAACGCTAAAACCTTAAAATCGTCATTCTTCTTTTTCCTTTAAAGGATTTCTTCCTTTTACCTAATTTTATCACTTGTATCATTATTGTATTTCTTATCGGTGAAAACCAATCAAAATAATAAATAAATGTGTACCAATATAAAAAGGGTTTAATAGATATTATTTCAAGTCGGACCTTTATATTAAAAAAAAAGCCGTTGAATCTATCTTCTTGAGCAAATTGAATGAGTGCATAGTCACGGAAAGTAAAAGAATCGAAGAAACAAGAAAAAAAAAAAATTAACAAACCCTTAGATGAGACATTAAATTTACTTCGACTCATCAAACTTACCTTCAAATTTGCAACTTTGAACTTAATTATAATAAAAGAAAAGAAAAAAAAAAAAAAAAAAAAAGGACAGCCATAGAATTTTGAAATTTTAAAACAAAGTTTAGAATTATGTTATTATTTAAATGTCCATATAGGCTAAAATATTGTAAAAATTTCAAAGAAATTTAGGATGTTTCTAATTAATGAGATTTTATTTTTCAAATTAATATATCTTGGATTATTGTGAACGTCCACGATTGCCACGAGGTCCACCACGGAATGCTCTAGCTCTACCTCCACGTGCTAAAATAAAAAAATTTTTTTTTTATGTCAATAAATAAATTATCAATATAACATGTTTAAAAAAAAATTTTACAAAAAAATACTCATACCTTGAGCTCTAGCAACGGTGGCTTTACCTCTACCCATTCCTATACCTCTACCTTTCATAGCATTTGGACCGATCTTCTTAAACATTGGAGCATTCTTTAACATATCTGGTACGATAAAGAATCTGACGTGTGAACCTCTGATATAAACTTGATCTAATTGAGATACACGTCCATCCCTTGCCGTAACAGTAATTTCACGAAGTTGTACGTTCATATTATCCTCAGCTAAGAAATTTTTTTTTTTTATAGATACGTTATCTTTGTGTTGGATCTATTTCTAAACTAAAATAATTTTTTTTTTTTTTACCTTCAGATAATTTTCCTCTGTAAACTGTCCCATTGTTTAATTCTAAGGTCACAACATGTCCTTGAGCTTCGTGAAGTAATTTGATAGGCACACCAATCGACATTTTGTAGGTTGATTGATAAAACGTTTGAAAAATGAATTAAAAAATTTTTTTTAACTAATAATGAACAAATAAATATCTTGTGTAACATGATAACATAAATAATCTAAATAATCTTCAAATTCGGGTATTTTTGAATAGATTTAAATCAACAAAAAAAACCCAAACAATGAATTGAATAACATATAACCGGTATGTCATTTAATATGTCTCGAAACATAAAAAAATGGACAGGGATGTGTTACACTTTAAACAATAATGACATATAAAATTTCCAAAAGTAATTATGTACTCACTATTAAAAAAGCTCATACAACGTACCTACATAACCTCTCTTTTTCATTTAATACTGGCTTGTCCATTCTTTTAAACTTTCTTTATTTATAACTTAACGTATCCCCTTGTACAAAAAAAAAACAAACCTGCAAGTTCCTTCACTCTCCTCAAAAATTATTCCATAATTCTGTACTCGGGAACCCGTAGGTTTTTTTTTTTTTTTGAATTCCCCTCTGAAGTTTTATATCGGTTATTATTATTTTACCACATTTTAAGACTTCATAAAAAAATATATCCACCGTGCCTTTAAACAAAAGTGCCTCAATTTTGGGGCGGGTCCCTTTACTTCGAATAATTCACCCTCCTTCTGCAACTTATCTTCCAACTCATTACGAGCCAGGGAGTTGGCAGTATCAAGTTGCAGAAAACCTGGTAAAACTAATGAATTACCATAATTATTAAGATTTTAACCATTTATTTTAATAATTCATTTTTCATTTTTTTTTTTTCCTTTTGAACAAATAAAATTAATAGGTAAAAAGTAGAGGGAATTATGAGTTTAGCGAGACCGGACCACCAATTTTACCGGTTTTAAAGATAGAAGAATCCATGCAAGATAGGTCAATAGTATCATTACCTAATGTTGAGGGTTCAATTCCAAAAACACTAATGACTTCATTGGACTCAAATGATCCTAATTCGGACAATATGTTCTCTGATTCGAAAGAGGTCATAATTCCTTTATCACCATTGAAAAGAGCAATTACAACTAATACGGATAATGGATATTTACCGGTTCAAGATTCGGATAGTAAAAGGATTTCACGGGCATCATCTGGCTCAGATTCATTACCATCCTGGGCTTACGCGTATTATACTCTTCCATCAGACAGTAACAGGGATACCCTTTTGCAAGATAGAACAGATGAATCAGACATAATCATGTCGGAATCCTCTGCGGCAGCTGGCGTTGGAACGCCTGATTATAATAATAAGAAAAGCAATTCTCAAAAATCCCCTTCGAGTCGTAGTAAACCTTCTCGTTTTTCATTTAAACTACCTTCAACGACAAGTTTTCATACATTATCACAACGAGCATTTCATTACTCAAGGGAACCTTTTAATATATGTCCATTCGGTTCGGTTTTGTTTACGATGGGATTTATATTTCCGCCACTTTGGTGGTTTGGATCCTTTTACCCTCGGCATTTAAAATCTACCTCTGATTTTCGATGGAAAAGATACAATCGATTAATGTCAATTTTTTCGTTCTTCTTGATAGCTGGTATACTGGCTATAACAATTTGGTATTTAAGATATTATGTAGAACCGGATGAATTCAAATTGGTATAACAAGTGGTGGACTTTTTTTTTTTACCTTAAAATTTTTATAAATCCCTGTTTTTGATTTGGGAAGGATTGGTTAGATATTATATTTTTTATTTATTTTTATTTTATTTTTTTTGAATCTTGGGGGGGGGGGGACTCTAACAGATTTAGAATTTCCTTAATAATATATATATTTTTTTTGTAACATCTAAAACTTTAATAACGATAATAATTTGAGAAATTTACTTTTTACACCTTTTTTTTTTGTGTACATAGTGATTTAATTTCTTTTTCTTTTTCTTTTTTTTTCTTTTTTCTTTTTTAGTTTTTTTTTAGATTTTTTTTTTTTTTTTTGTGTGCTGGACTTTGGACATTTCCTTTTCCCACCAATAGATAATTAGAACATAAAAATAAAAGTGATTCTTTTAGAATTAATTTATTTCCGATAAACAATTGTTTTTTAATTATTGTTAATCATGACAAATATAATTGTTATAATGTAATAATAATAAAATTTTTTTTGGTATGATCCATCTTTCAAGCGAAATATTATGTAAACGATCTTTTGTGCGTCTTAGAGGTACTCGAAACCTTTGTTAATTGTAATTCATAAAGTTGAATGTTCAGATAAATTTACTTAAAACCTCGATCCATTTTCTTCTGAAAAGCATTCTTACGATCGTGATTAGCATGTTTTTTTCTAGGCCAACTTTTACCGCGCGTTGAGTAAGCACCGGAAGCACCATTTTCACCATTTGCACCACTTTCACCATTTTCATCATTGACACCATTCGCGTCATTGGCTTCATTTACATCATTTGTGCCAGTAACATGATTATGCACTCCGCCCCTTCCTCTACCTCCCTTGTTCCATCCTCTACCTCCTCTAGCTCTATTACCTCTACCTCCTCTAAATCCGTTGTATCCTCTATTTCCCCTTCCCGTATTATATCTACCCCTATGTTGATTATGATTTTCATGCTGAAGGGATGTGCCAGAAGAAATTTCGCCAGAATCATTTAAAGGTTCTTCACGATTGCCTTTCCACTCGTATTTCGCGAGTAATTTCTCCTTTCTTGGCTATAGAAACGAAATAAAGAAAAATGAACATAAATCATTATTTTTTTTAAAAAAAAAACCCCCAACTCAAAATAGGTCATTCCAATTTTAAAGATATTTACGTTTCTCTGGAACATGATATACCATCCCTCTATTTGTTCATCAGTCATTTGTGTAATTCTCCTAAGATGAACACGTTTACCTGACTTTCTTACAGTACTCGTCCTATCAAATACTGACGGATCTGATTGATACATTTTGATAAGTTCTTGTTCGTTCATAATACCAGGATCAATCTTTTTTAAATAAATGAGGAAAAAGGAATTAGGTCAAAGGAATGGGTGACTTGTTTTGTCCAAGATATGATCCAATTTACCTCTGTCTTATCACGTGAATTCGTGTCTGATCTGTCGTCCAGCTCGTCAACCATGCGAAGGTCGATTCCACGCATGTTCAAACCACTAGTATCATAAGTATCATCATATTCATCCTCATACATCATATTATAAGCTACATCCATTATTGATTCTTTATGAGTTTCAACAAATGATTTATCATCCAACAATTTATCAACCGTACCACGTCTTAATAAAAGAGAAACAAATAATTCGAATTAAAAGTAAATTAAAAGGGGAACATGATAATAAAATGAATTTGCAACATAAACTGTAGGATGACTAACTTCATCTTTCCTTTATGCATTCTAGATACTTCAAGAGTTTTTCCTGAAAACACATCGAATTCATCATTATCAAATATGTTCTTTCGTTGGGATAGTAAATCATCACCAACTAATAATCGAAATTTGAATATATTAAAAAAAAAGTCTCTAATAAAAAAATAATAATCACAAATACTTTAGAAAGGAAAACCGATCGAACCATTTTGATATTCAACCGCTTTCTGACTAAAATAAAAAAAATGACGGGTAAAAAAAAAAGATTTCACAGTTATAAGGTTCCGCTAAAGCTTAAATCTCATTTAAAAGCATACATACCGCGCCATCTTACGGTCCAACGATTCTAGATGTTCTGGAAGTGACATTGACAATAATCGATCTATGACAGTTTCTACATTATTATCAAATGTAATCAAACATTTCTCAATAAAACCTTCACCCAAATCAGGGAACATTTCTTGTACTTGTGATATTGAGTGCATTTCATCCTCATTGATGCCATTAGACTAAATAGGACAATGAACAGACATGAGTTGTTGTTAAAGTAATCTTTTACGAACGATAAATATAATTATTCTACCTTGATATTAAAATCAGCAATATTGGCTTTTTGTCCATTAAAACCGTTGGATACACGCGACGCATATCGCTTTTGCTTTTGATCTAATCGCATACGCCACGGTGCCTTTTCAGTTTCTTGATTCATATTTTGCATAGATTCCAAAGACATAATTATAAAATCAATTTCAGCATCTTCAGTGTGAAAAAATTAAGGAACACTATAATAGATAATTTCACGTATCATATAAAAGAGAGAGAGATCTAAAAATATATATAAAAGGATATCCACAAATTTCGTTTTTTATTTTGGTTAATTTTCCACTTAAATCGAATTCGATTTCCACATCCAAAAGTAAAGGAGCATCAATAAGATATTGTACGGGCTTCTCTAATGGTGAAAGTTCAATCATCCACATCAATCCACTAACCATCCTATTTAAAGTTTCATTCAAGTCTCCCAAATTTTCATCAGATTTTGTAAATGAATAAATATCATCTTCACTGGATGTAAATCCTAAAGGGCTGAAAAAATATGCGTCGAAAATATGATATACTAATGATATTAGAGCATGTTTTAATATGTTAAAATCACGAAATATTTCTTGTGATTCATTTCCAGAAATAAATATATTTAATATTGATGGTACTATGTCATCATAAAATATTTTTATTGTCACTAAAAAATCTTCTTCGTCTGAATATTCGTTACTGCTAAATATGTATGCTATAGATTTAGAAACTGTAAACAAACAGTCTAAAGTGATAGATATGTCTAAAATATAACTCAAATAAATCTTTGCATCTGATATTATTGAATCATAATTAACATTCTCACTCTTGCAATCTTTCTCGCTGAATTCTTTAAACTTATTTTGAATTGCCTTAATATAATTGTACAGAGTAATTGAATGGGATTCGAAATCCTTCGTCAATTCCGGAACCGAATCCATTATATTGTCCATAATTTTCTTGGTACAAGTAAAATTGGATTTTCCATAAGTTGCAACTAAATCAAGTAAAAATGGTACGGAGATCCAATTTTTACGATAAAGTTCCCCCATTAAAGATTTTGAATTTCTGGACATATTTGATGAAAATTTTGATTCTGAAACGCGCAGCAAAACATTCAATACTTTCTTTTCTAATTCTTTATTACGAAATTCAACGTTTTTAACATCGCGGGATCTAGCATGAGTTCCAAGGAATGTTTCAAGAAACTTTTGAAGAGAATTATTCTGTAACATTTGTTTTTGAAAAATTTTATCTTGGAGCCGGAGAAGCAACGATAGATTTGCGTTCCAAACATTAATTGCTTCTACCCAATCTTCTTCCATAAAGTTTCGAGGTTCGAGATCCTCAACATAAGGTGGGAAAATCAAATTGTCTGCTGTCATTTTCAGAAAATTTTCTCGTTGTTTGAAATATTTTTATGATGATTTTTGTAGTGATCGATACACAAAAATAAATTTTGTTTTTCTATGGATCATACATTTATAGATTTAGAACCAGACACATGATGTAATATTATAATTTACTAATACCTTCATAAATTAAGATCAGGTATAAATTTATCAATCATAGTAATAATTATCTTCTAATTCTGCATAATTTTTGTATATTGGGATACCTAGGTCAAACTATTAATTAGCAACTGATAAAGTTAATTAATTAATACTTATAAGTTCAATGATTAAATATTTAACTTATACAATTTAAGTTGCCAATTTTGATCTGACAAAACGGTTAAACCTTTAGTTTCGCGGATTTTTATAAGGTTTTAATATAATTTACTAAATTTTATCTTTTACTATTAGATAACTTGCAAAATTGGGTTTTATTTAGAAACCTTATATGCAATATAAATTCTATATTTTATATAAGAAAAATTTATGAGAAAGAATTTGTTATGAATTTTTATAATATAATAATGAAATACAATATATCAAAATCAATAACAGTAATTTTATATAGGAAAGTATGTATTAGATTAAAAGATTTGATTTTCTAATCTTTATCTTTTTTTTTGATATATAACAGAACTTTATCATATACTTTTTGATGAAATTTTCATTAATAAGCTTATGTTATATTTCTATATAAATGCCAAATCCAAATCATCATTATATATATACTTGTATTTAACTTTCATATATTTATCTTTCTTTGCATAAAACCTTAATTATTTTATAATTAAATTCAAATTTTATCATAACATTTATAAAAAGAATCCTATTAAATATATTATGTTGTTTCTGAATCTGAAATTACAAAATATTAGTTTAATATAATTTAAGATAAATAATCAATCTGAAAATTTATTAAATAAATGTAGTATAATAAATTAAATCTGTAAAATTGCTAAAAGAATTCTAAATTAAAGAAAGATTTAATTGAAAATCTTTAAACTCTAATTTATTTAATTTGTAATATATTTAATTATCAATTTCAAAAATAAACCTATTAAATATTTAACAAAAGAAAATAAAAGATTTTGAAAAATAATTCAATTTATAAATAAAAATTTTATATATGAAGATGTATAATAAAGCATATAAAATAAAGAGTAATAAAATATTAATTAATTTAATTGACTGTAAAAAAAGCTTGATTAACTTATCTTTTTATAAATATATATGCAAAAAATTTTAAAGCATTATTACAAATTATAATAATCAAAAAATGTGATAAATTAATCTATACTATTTGTTATCCTTTTTATTATCATTAAAAAATTTAGAATAGCTATAAAATTCTTTGCAATAAAATGAGAAATTTACCAAAAAATTTTTTTTGAATTAATGTTAAATCTGAATTTATTTTACCAAAAAATAATATTTAACTTATAAAATAAAAAAAATTTTTTTTTGATAGTTTTCTTTTTTTATTACAAATATTTATATTATTTTTTAGATTTAGAATTAAAAAAAAATTGCATTATAATTTATTTAAAAAATTATACAATATATAAATAATGAAAAAATTTAAATTTTCATTAAAAGATGTTAAAGTGAAAACAAAATAACAATTATAAAAATGTACTATACTATTTTCCTTTCTACATTATATATAAAAAAATATAATATTATTATAAATTATATTGAATATAAGAAATCATATTTTTTATTCTGTATAAAAAAACTTTCATAATATTACAAGAGTTTTAAATATAATATTTTATACTTGTGATATAATATTTTATAATACATGTAATCTTATAATAGTTATATTACTGAAATAATAAAATAATAAAACAGATAATATTAACTATAGTAAAGATAAACAGCACAAACAAAAATTTATTTATAATTTTTTTAAGAGTTTTTATAAATGATTTATAATCTTATATATCATAAATTAAAAAAACAGACAATTTATAATAAATGCAAAAGTTTAGATATTATTAATAAAATAGTAAAAATAAGTTTTCATATTATAGTATCTATAGTAATAATAACTTTTATTTTAAAAAAAAATATTAAATGTAAAAATAAGTGATAATATTAAGAAAAAGAATAAAAAATTTAATTACTTTATTTTATTATTAGTTTAATATTATAAAAAATAGTTTTAAAATTGAAAATTTAAGTTTATTAAAGTTAAAAAACAGTTATATTTTATATACTGTATGTTTATTTTATATTCCTTAATACTAATTAAAATAGTTCAAATCAACTAAAAATCAAATAGCTGATTTTAGACTAATTTTAATATTATTTACAGTCAATTTGTTATGTTTTCCAATAAATATAAATATGTATTGAATGATGTCAATTAATTTTAATTAAACATAGTCATTCGTATCAATTCAGAACTTAAATTTAATCATAAATCAGCCTAAAATTTACCTTAATTCAGCATTAATTCAGCATCAATTCAGAACTTAAACAACTATAAATTAGCTTAAAATTAGCCTCAATACAGCACTAATTTGGCATCAATTTAGAACTTAAAATAACCATAAATTAGCCTAAAATTAGCCTCAATTTTACATCAATTAAAAACTTAAACAATTATAAATTAGTCTAATATTGATTTCAATTTGGTATCAATTCAGTTAAATAAGTATATAAAATTGATATATTTTATTTATTAAATTTATTAAATATTAAAATTTTATTAATAATATAATTCGTAAAAATATAAAAAATATTACTAAAATCTATTGATTAATTTCCTATTTTAAAATATAAGTAAAAAAAAAGAAAACTATATAAAATAATAAAATATAATTCCTTTTTTTCCTAAAACCTCTTTAAATCATCTTAAATATTTATTATGATAATATTATCATTTTTTAAAAAAAGAATAAAATAATAGAAATATGATTTATTTCCTTTAAAAAATCCTTTGAAATCATCTAAAAATATAAAAAATAATAAATAAAATAATAAAAAATAAAAAATCTATTTTTTCTTATAAAATTACTTGAAATTATTTTTTTTCTATTATAGAAGTAAAAAAAATCAGTTCATTTTTAAAAAGTTGACTGGCTGATTGATAAAATTCAACTTAAGTTTCATCTAATTTTGATAGTTAGAAGCATGTTTATATTGTAAAAGTAAAAAAATCAATTTATTATTTAAAAAGTTGACTGCTTAATTGACAAATTCAACTTAAATTCTTTTTATTTTTGAGATAAATTTTTTGGTATTTTGATAGTATGTAAAAAAAGAAAATTTAAAAATAATTATAAAAAGATAAAATTTGAGTTAAAATTATTTTTTAAAAAGTGAAAAAATCAAGCTTATTTATATAAATATTTCTATATATACCAAAAATAAATTCAAATAGTATATTAAATCAATATTAATAATATTATTCTTTAATATAATAAAACCATCATTTCTTAAATATGATAAAACTATTATTCTTTAGAAATGATAAAACTATTGTTTCTTAAGAACGATAAAACTATTATTCTTTAAAAATGATAAAATCATTGTATCTAAAGTATGATAAAACTATCATTCTTAGAAATAATAAAATTATTATACCTAAGGAATAATAATACTATTATATCTAAGAAATGATAAAACTATTATATAGCATTATACCTTAGATATAATAAAACTATAATACCTAAGAAATGATAAAACTATCATATCTTAGAAATGATAATACTATTATTCCTTAAGTATAATAAATATATTGTATCTAAGAAATAATAAATTAATTATTTCTTAATAATAATAAAACTATAATACTTTAGAAATAATAATACAATTATTTCTTAGATATGATAAACTATTGTATCTTAGAAATGATAAAAATATTATTTCTTAGTAATAATAAAATCATTATTTTTAAGGAATGATAATACTATTATATTTAAGAAATAATAATATTATTATATCTTAGGTATAATAAAACTATCATTTTTTAGAAATGATAATATCATCAAAAGAATGATAAAACTATTGTATTTAAGGAATAATACAATCATTTTATTGAATATTAATTAGCTATAAATAAAATAAGTCAAATTTTAGCTGATTTTTGATATATACCAATCAGCTATAAATAAGATAGATCAAATTTTGGCTAATTTCTAATGTATGCTAATCAACTAAACTGATTTTTAATAATTTACTAATTTTAGGTTGATTTTAGACTATTTTTTATATATTTCTGATTTTTTTTGATTTTGATCTAATGTTTTGGGTAAAACCAAAACCTATCTATTATTAATGTACAATTCTTGTGAATTGCGACAGTTAGACAGAGTGTTCAAGTGGTGATTTTTTTAAGTTTATGTAGTGACTCAATTCAGTTTAATTTAAGTTTTATAATTTACATAGTAGTGTACTCTTAACATAACTAGAAGCAAGATAGCTTGATTGATTTAGAGGTATAACAATATGTTTATTTCTGATAATAATAAAGAAATAAGAAATAAGAAAATAAGAAAGAATAAAAAAAATTAAAAGAATTGAAATACTAAATACGAAAGTTAGGCCAGGTATCTCTATAAGAATTACTAAATATACAGTCAACACTTGTTATAATGAATTCTATGTTTTAGACTTTAACTTCACTATAAGGCTATAGTGAAAATTTTAAGAGATTTGATTAACCAATTTATTATAATAAGAAGAGTATTTTTATTATATTTGTTCAAAAAATTCATTATATTAAGAGTTCGTTATATCAAGAGTTGACTGTATATCTAAATTAAGACTAAAAGGAAACTAAAAGTGAACTCAAAATGAACTAAAGTTTACATGATTTTATCATTCTCTATTTACAGGGGGGTGAAATAAATATTGCATAATTTATTTATCGATTTTATTTTATATATAGTCACGAATATTTATAAT
>CAJVPQ010001215.1:0-19583 GCA_910591825.1 Funneliformis caledonium
GGCGTATTGTTTATCTGGCCTTGGGGCTACGGCTTGTCCGTATTGATTTTTCTGTCCCTTGTGTCTACGCTCTCTCTCTTTTTTTTTCCTTTAATCATCTTATATACAGATTCATGTATCATGGCGAGCCTTAGACAATTTACTTAAGCAGAAAAGTATTAAATTTAATTTCCCTTATCTTAGTTCTGATTTTTCACTAACTTTTTATTTGAGAACTGGCGTATTGTTTATCTGGCCTTGGGGCTACGGCTTGTCCGTATTGATTTTTCTGTCCCTTGTGTCTACGCTCTCTCTTTTTTATTTTATTATTTCTTTATATTATACTATTACTAGGGAACGGTTTCGGAATTCAATTGTTTTATATAATATATTGGTTTAACACACTGAATATTGTTAATTGTAAGCTCTTAATAAGAGATGATTTGGGTTGAATTTGAGAAATGTGAAGGCTGATTCAAATGTAAATTGTAACGCGTAATTTATAAGTAGACCAAAAATCTTTTACGATATTAGATATTAAACTGAATGTATTTATGATATATATATATATAAATTAAATATAATAAAAATTAAAATGAAACTGAACAATATAACATGAGATCTGGGAATAATAAAAGTTTCACTTCGAAAGGTGTATTACACGAATTATTAATAAATAAATAATATACATAGCAGTTGCGAATATGTACAATCCCAATTATGAAATACTGTACATCAGAACATCTATAATGAGAAAATACCCGCTTAGAAAGAGAATCGATTTTATAATTTTATTCAGTCATTAATTAAAATGAGAATATAAAAAATCCGTTGCAAAAATCGATACTAATTAGAGAAAACTCAATTTAATAGCATAATGACTCATATTTCTAAAGGCATTTTGTAACTTGGGTGTCAAATCTTTCAGTATTTATATTCAATATTAGGAGAGAGCAAAATGTTGGATTCCGTAAATTCTTTCATTTGGCTGGCAAAGTTCTTTACTTTTTTTTCTTATCAAATTATTTGATAGAAAGGATTACATTTCTTGGTTTAAATAAAAGTTTCATCATTGTTGAAGAATTTTTCAGCGAAATTTTCTTGATATTAGAATCTATAATACAAAAAAAAGACCTTTATGGTAGGTATTTAAAAAATCTATTATACTTATTTTAATTTAACTTATAGTGTACCAACATATATTATTGCATCGAAAAAATCGGTGTTACATATCACAGAATTTTTGTTAAACCGCGTCTATTATTTTTTTTTTAATTTTATAATCGACATTAGAAATTGATATAATGAAATTAGCAGACGAAGATAAAATTTTTCAAGATTTACTTAATGCTTGTCGTAATGGTGATTTAGAGCTAGTTGAAAGGTTAGCATTTTTTTGATTCCTCATTCGAGGTTATTGCTGTACCTTTTGAATTAACCACTTACTTTTGAATTGTGTTAGCTTGGTTCGAAATTTTGGAGCACCAATTAATCAAACCGATAAATGGCAATGTTCCCCTTTATATCTTGCATGTTTATGGTAAGCATATTTATAATTTAGATAGTTAATATCTTAAAAACCAAAAAGTTCTCATTTCATTTTTTAAAAAAAAAAATATAAAAAAGTGGACATTACGGAGGCAAGTCATAATTTTTAATGAATTTTTTTTTTTTGTTTTGTGAATTGAATTGACATTATTTTGAAATTTTTAGTTGTAAAGTTCTTACTTGAGAATGGAGCTCAATGTAGAAAGGATACCTTTGAAGGACAACGGTAAAATATACAATGTTAAGTATAGATTTGATTTTTCATGATCCCGATTTGCTGACACTTATTTTTTTTTTTAGCTGTTATTATGGAGCATTGACAATGAAAATACGGGGACTTTTGTCAAGTTATAAATACACTAAAGCAGATGACAAATATCAGCCCTATCGCAATTTCTTTTCCTACATATTAGAACGTCCTCTTGACACCTTTAGTGATGTTATTTTTAAATTAAATGCCCCATACGACCGGTCAAAACGTTATAATACTTTGGAAACTTTAGAAATTTCAGCTCATAGATGTATACTAAACGCTCGATCAACATTCTTTGCAAGCAAATTTCAGACGATTTGGCGTACATCTAAAGTGATTGAAATTCAAGAGATACAAATTCATGCAACATGTTTTCGTGCAATGTTGAGATATCTTTATACCGGAGAAATTGCATCGATCCCAAATTCCTTAATGGATAACATGATACAACTGTGTAAATATGTCTGGCTAGATAATTTATCTGAACGATATACGAATAAAATGAAAAGAATTAATCAGGATCAGGATAAGATAGAATTTAAGAAACTTCAAAACGACTTTGTTAAATTTTTTAAGAATGTTCTACTTGTAGGCAAACAATTTTACACTGAACAAGATTATAACAATAATATGAAGGTGGATGGCTCAGAAATTATTGAAAATAGAATCGGACATAACGATACAGAACCGAAATTCGCAGAATCTCAACATGATATTTGTATTAGAGTGGAAGATGAATTCTTTAATTGTCACAAGGTTTTCCTCACTGAACGTTGCGAGTACTTTAAAGCCATGTTTAATGGACCTTTTTCTGAAAAATTATTGCGAACACCTAGAATTTCAGAATGTTCTTCCAAAGTATTTGCTTTAATTCTTGAATTCATATATACAGACAAATGTGATATACCGGAATCAATGGCATGTGAAGTATTAATAAAGGCTGATATGTACTTACTGGATAAACTCAAATCAATCGCGTCTATCGTATTAACAAATCTATCCGAACCACTTGAAGATATTTACGTACTTATGCGTACGGCTATCGATTTAAATATTGGTAGATTAGAACAATGGTGTTGTCATTGGTTTGCCGATCATCTTTATGAAGTTTTAGAAGATCAAAGATTTCTAGATTTAATTTGTGAATCCGCTCATTCTATTAAAAAAAGACAAGAGACTGATACGATTCCTTTCATCGATGATTTAAGATATTGGTTATCTAAAAAATATAGTGTGCTTGAGGATGAAATTGATCAAAGGAGTGGTAAAGTACGGGAATATGACGGTGAAGAAATAACTGATTGGGAAGCTGAATATAATTTAGTCTTGGAAAAAATTGAACAAGTTCTATTAAGCTTAAATTTAGATGCTTGATTATTATTATTAAATATTAAAAGTGCTTGCGATATTATTATTTGTGATCTTGGTAAAAGGAAACAAAAAATTATTATAACTACAAAAAATTCAACTAATTATGCAATTTATGTTTTTACAAAAAAAAGTATTTCAAGAAAATATCTAGAATTCACAATTTCTTTGCCATTTGTTTTTCATTCTCATTTATCATCAACCAACAAAAAAAAATTTCAAGGAATACGACTTTTAAATAACGTATATCGATCAATATTATCTAACGTTACCTCAGGTTTTTTTATATTGTCATTTGAATTATTAAGAATTCGACTTTTAGCATCTTTTTCTTCCTTTTCCGCTACAACATGATCTTCGAGTTTTTTAGCTTGCGCGCTCTCTTCAGCTTCACGCATTTCCATACTAGCATATCTTCTATGAGCAAATCCAAGAAGATTTATTCCGACAAATAATTTTAATAATATCAACATAACGTAAAATAAAGTTCCACATAATATCCATACGATAGGAGGTTGTGTAGCCACATTAGCAATTGGCATATTGTTTGAATTACCTTCCAATTCATGTACCCAATCGTAAATCATTGTAACGGTTTGTAAAGTTACACTTATCGTAAAACAAGTCAAAGGTAAAGCGGCGAATCCAATCCGACGAGAGACTATCGGTGATTGATCTACGAACTTTTGTGATTTAACATGATTATTATGATTTGGATATCTCGTTGGATTTCCAATTATGAGATCCCTTGATAACATATCAATGTATCGATCATAGACACTTGTTCGAATATGATTAAACTTTGTTATAAATGCATGTTTTAACCAATCAACCAACAATTCAGACATTAACACGAATAATACTGGAGTCATTAAAGTCTCAACAGTTGTCATTGCTGGGAATAAAGGAATGAATGATGTGGGTAAAATGGAAAATGGTGAAGGTGGGGAACCTGATAATTCAATCAAGTTTCGAGCGGTGATAACTGATAAAAATATGACCAATTGAAATCGTTCAACTATATCAGCACAACTTAATTGAAATAAATTTTCCTTTTCAAATCTTTTAAACACCGAACCTTTAATTTCAATGAATTGATTTGATAATAATAAAGTCAATAAAGCATTTGAATAAGAATTGATCGCCACGTTAAGGGTAATGGCTTGATAAAACAAGATTATCGAATGGATAAGGATATAAATTAATGCCAAAATGAAAAAATTAACTGGTCTCCAATTTGGATGAATCTTTGAATCCTCTTTTCTATTCCCAAGTGTTGATCTTGAAAACAAGGAATCAAGGATGTCCCCACCAAAAGAACAACAAAGTCGATCTAAAATTTCAAGGACGTTAAAGATAACATATAATTTAATAGCGGATTGTCCACGGATTATATGATATATTTGTGATGCTTCCACATTTTGAAGTGCTAAACAAACTAAAATTATGAGTAGACCTTTGAGTAAATCACACTTTTGTGATAAATTTAATATTTCATAGTGCTTTCGTTCATGATGTCTGTCATTATTAAAAAATGATATAATGTTCATGATCAATGAATAAAAAGCGAATATTACACGTAATGGAAGGATAGTAATGGTGTATAAAAAAGAATCAAAACAAATGAAAAATCCAAAAATCATGAGTTTTTCAATCGACCACGGAATACCAAGAAAATTGGTGACCCTTTCCCTTTTAAGTTCTTGTAAGGTATCAACGTCGGAGGTCGTTAATTCATCTTTGAGGTAATCCCATAAAGTAAAAAGTGGAACCGTTGGTGTTATTGTATTTTGCCCTTCGGTTTGTGTATGATCAATTTCCTTCTCTTGTTTAATAGGTTCATTAAGTTCCCGTTGCGGCTTTGTGGACTCCGAGTGAGCAACGGGCATTTTATTTTATTTTATTTTTAAATAAAAAATAGTTTTTTTTTAAAAAAAAAAAAAAAAAAATATTTAAATAAAGAATAAAAATAATAAATAAATAAAACAATTGAAAACGCGGGTTTTATTATTTAAAAAAGTTTTCTCATTTTTATTTTTTTCTTGTGGAAATTTGATTGGTTGGTTAAGATGGAAACTGACGGAAAACCAAAAATAAATTAATGAATGATTACAACAAATAATTGGATAATCACCGCATAATTTTTGATGAAAATGGGATGAAAGACGTTTCCCAAAAAAAAATTTTCTTTCCTTACCATTTTTTCCATTCCCTTCTTTTCCTAAAAAAAAAAAAATTTAATTAAAATAAAAAAAATAAAAAAAAATTATGGGATCAGCTCTTACTTGTTTAAAACCATCACAATCACCACCGATACCATCGGTCGTTTTCGAACGATACTTTTTTTTCAATAGAACCACAATAACAAATTTACCACCAGAATGTTTACGAGAAATTTTTGAATACCTTGAAACGAAAGAGTCAATTTATTCATGTCTCTTGGTCAATAGAAGTTGGTGTAAAATCGCGGTCCCCATTTTATGGAAAAGTCCCTTCAAACTTTCAAATAGCTTATCGATTGAGTCGACGAAAATAATACAAGTTTACCTAAAATGCCTTAATAAAAAATCCAAACAATACCTCTGTAATAATGGGGTCATCTTACCAACTAGCATAATAGAAGACATCCATTCACCAATATTTGATTATCCATCATTCTTGAGAGAATTGAAATTTTCGGATATTTATAATGGGATTTCTGATTGGTTTTCTAATGTCATTGGAAATCTTGCAGATGAACAACAAACCACCTTTTTAAAAATTTTAATCACGGAACAATTATTTAAATTATTTATGAACCAATGTTCAACTTTTGAATTACTTTCATTATCGGATATACCTTATGAGACAGCCATGCCCTTATTACCACTTTTAACTGGATCGGTTAATTGTTTTTCTCGCTTAAAAAGTTTTCAATGCGTTAGTAAACACAATAATAAGAGTGAGATTTTTAGAGCGATTTCTCAAGTATCAGAATTTATTGAAACTTTAGAAGTTGGAGGGGTTGATCACGATATGGAAGTGAAAGCCTTAGGGGTCTTAATAAGAGCTCAAAAAAAATTAAAATCATTTAAATATACTTGGGATTATCAAACGAAATATCAAATCGTATTATCGGACACACTTTGCGCGCTTCAATCTCAAGCAAAATCCTTAACGATGATTCAATTCGAATATTGTAATTTTCATCATTGTAATACAATGAAAGCTTTGACAGCTTTTGAAAATTTAAAATATTTACAATTCATTCATTGTATATATATTGGTGATAAAATGAATACCTTCATTAATGCGAAATTTTCAAATTTAAAATATCTCGGATTTTATAATAATTGTATAGAATCTCCTCGATATTGGGTATGTCCCGATGACGTAGCCGCTTTAGTTAATAATTGTCATGATAATTTAGAACAAATCATTTTACCAAGGACGGGAAATTGTACCATATCTTCTCATAAATTAGTAAAATCTCTTAGATTATGTAGAAATATTAAAGATTTAAAAGTGCAAATGGGTGAAGGTGATATTGATGAATTCCTGGAATTCTTACAAATTAATGAAAGTTTGGAAAATCTAACCTTAATTTGCTATGGAGATTTAAATATTGAACCTTTCCTCACAAAAACGAATCAATCGTGGCCAAGTACTTTATCGTCATTAAATTTGAGAGGACAATGGATTATCTCTCCCGAATATTTTAAAATGTTATTAAAAGAATGTAGTTCAATAAAACGATTGGATTTACATTCTTCTCATATAACAGATGATCATGTTGGAACTGTAATTGATTACGTTAAAGAAATGAGAGTTGCAAAAAAAGCAACTTTACATAGTTGTTTAATATCTGGTGAACGAATGTCTGAAGTAGGGAGGAGAAAGGCGAGAGAATTTGCAAATTTATCAGAACTTTATCTATAATAATAAAAAAAAAAAAAAAAATATGGCATTATTATTTATATAATTTTAAAAACGAATGTAGAGCTAAAAATGTAAAATATAATAAATAATAATAATAATAAAAAATACTATTAATTATTTTAATATTAATGTTATCATTATAAGGATGATCTCATCCTAATTAAAATATATCGCACGCACTGCAATAGTATGTGATTTCCTAAATTCCATTCGTTTTGATGTCTAACAAAATGTCTGTATCGGTTATTATCTGGATGATTATTGATGAATTACAGTGGAACGTCAAAGATTTAGCGACCGCTTACAAATCAATTGCGGATATAAATGATCTACAAGATCGTTTGCAGCACAGTTCTGGACTTTATAAACTAACAAAGTTTTTTTTATTCCTTTTTTTTTTTTAGATGTATAACAAAAATTTTGAGAATTTATTAAATTGGTTATATAAATAATTGATGTTAGAGTTTTAATGCCATAAATTCTTTTGATATAATAGTAACAAATATAGATATATATAATAATCATCGCGATTGTGACTTTGGCATTTTCTTTAAAACGATGAAATTATGTAGTTATTAATAATATATTGCCCAGTATAATAACTTCTTTTACTTCATTTTAAAAATCAAATAAAAATACAAATGTTATATTATTGATTGATACATTATAATCTAAGAAAATGCGTCTTCTCGATCAGCTTCGACATCTTCCTCCATTGAACTAAAGTTAAGAAAATGTTGCGGCCTGAATAATATAATTAAAAATATGTTAAATAATGAAATCATATAAATAGTAAAGAAACAATATGTAAAAATGACCGTTACCTGTGTAATTCGTGATAAAATTCTTTCGGTACATCTAACTTGAGGGTATATTTCATAGATGCGCTGTGACTAGGTCCCATAAATGAATAATTCCAAATATCATTTTCCGGAACCATAAAGAATCCCATGAATCGATCAGATAACAACATTTGTACTTTTTCAGCAAATGTTGGAAGATAACCTATGGAATTTGAATTACATTAGTATTAATTAAGATAAAGGCGACGAATTATAAATTTAAGAAAAGATAATACCTGGTGGATTAACAGACGTGTCCTTATTATTACGAGCCCATTCGAAACCAGCAGGTGTCAATTTATATGCCGTCAACGAGCAAGATCCAGGTGTGAATGAGACCGTCATCGAAATTGTTTTGTCTGCATCCCAATTCCTATTGTCTGCTACAATTCTTGCATGAAGCGATAGAATTGTCGGAGACAATTGTGCAGTCTCAAATGGTTGAGTCACAATAAGACCAAGAGGTTCAAGATCTTTGAGATATTCGTGATCCGGTAACGCATATGGTAAATTTACTGATTGATGCGTACCATATTGTGGAATTATAACCAAACTCTTAATTTCTTTAACTTGAGCATTATCACGAGGCGATACCCCATAAAGAAATGCAGCAATTTGGGTTCGGAGGTCGGCAACTTGAATGAATCGTTTCAATACGTTCTTTGGTAAAACATAAGTATATCCGGTATCCTTAATATCCTCCGCGTTGACGTAAATATGATTGGTACGAAGGTGTAAATTTGTTGAAGATATGGCGCGAACTCGCCATTCCGTCTTTGAAGAAAATGTTTGTGTCTCATAATTACTAGTTGTTGTGACAATCATCTCATCACCGTGTACATTTTGCGTTTTTGTAGTGACGGCCGTAAGTTGAGACTGTTCCTTGGTTTGTTTTTCAATCTCTGCAATTTGTTGCCGTTGCAAAGATGGTGCGGAAATTTCCATACCAAGGATAATATCACGAATTTCCGATTGTGTAAGAGATGCTACATTTACATTATTCTTTTTTCCATAATCTGCCAAAATCAAATCTTTCAAAGCAACTTCAACTTTAATCCATTCTTCATCAGACAACGTTGGCCAAATATGATGAGGTTCAGTAATGGTATTTTTATCGGGACGTAAAATCATCTTTGTTTTATCCGTATTCACATGTAAAGCACGTAAAATAAGAATAAGACGCGAGAATGCAGTGTACGAAGAAATCGTTTTAAGCCAATCGTCGAACAAATTAAACAGAGTCTATAATAATAATTACGAAGTTAATATACAATTAAAGTGATAGGAACGGGTATGATACATAATACATGACTACTTACCATTTGAGGCTCAGTAGCCTTGAGAATCAAATCACCAAACTTTTCTAATTTAAGACAAGCCTGGAATGGAAGTTGTAACTCACTTCCTTTGATAACAATATTGGGGAAATCAAGTAAGTGTACTTCAAGAGGATCCAACATGCCCTTTCGTGTAACAATAATTTGTTTAGGCTGTTCTTCAATTGGCAATGACCTAATTAAAGCAGCTACTTCTTCTGCAGTTTTCCACTTGGCCAATTGACCCAAACGTTTCTGACCCGCCCAAACCGAAGTGTGAATAATCTTCAAGAACAATTGTCCAGTTCTTGGATTAAAAATGAAAATAGCTCCGTTTATTGGTTTCGTGGTCAAATTGCCTTCAAATGTCTTGTGAATGGTTACACGATATACATTGGTGTCATCAACGAACCAAATAATCTGATTGCTAAACAATTCAGAATAATTTTGTGATGATAAGTAAGGTTCAGTTGGCTCCGAGGAATATAATTGTAAACCTTTACGGATACGTTCACGCAAGACGTATAACGCAGGATTTGCCTTCATAATCTTAGCCATTGCTGATTGTATTAATGGTTTCATTCCAGGAATCCAATGACCATACGCACTATGTAAATTATACGCGAGATCTATACCAATCATAATGCCAAATGGCGATGGATATATACTCATATTATCTGTAGAATAATCTAAGAATTTTGCTCTGGTATATCTTTCAATCTATTGAAATGAAATAAGATTTAGATATTTAGTTTTTTTAACAAGCTTAAACAAGTTAGACTTTGTCTGCATAGAGAACAATACTTAACGTCATGAGAATCAAAATCACCAAATCTAAGTTGTACATCGACAAACCAACGCGAAGTTGTAGTACCGTCCATGGTGTCTTTATTATCATTCAATAATGATGGTTTGGATACATTCCACTTGTATGCAGCGAAAAGTAATATGTCTGCACACGAGGAATTCATCTTGTATGATTTTCTCGGATGAATACTCTCCTTTTGAACTGTTTCGATCTGTAAACTTTCAAGCTCCGAATCGAATACCTATAGTAAAATTATTATAAAAATAATAAATTTAATAAATGTAAAAATAGATGCAAGTATAAAAATTTTAAAATACGAACTTGACAAAGATCTATTGATATTAGAATGTACAAAAAAAAAAAAAAAAAAAAAATCAAGAAAAAGTACATTAGTATCAATTCTTGAATAAAGATTCAAAACAGTAATTCAAACTATGCAAGATTATTTACCCATTACTATCGATTCGTGTATCTAATATTAAACGAAAATAAACGTTAGTTCAAACATATTTAGAAAATAAAATAAAATAAAAATTACTAGCTTTTAACACTAACTTTTTGCCATAAATGAGCCCTATTTTAAATTAATTTTTAAACCAATTAGTAAATGAATTATTATATGAAAAACATCATAAAAAAGAATATACCGGAATATTTGAATTAGTGAAATTTTCAATGTGGGAATTTTTCCATGCATAAAGATACCAGTGAGATCAAGTTGTACTTGGAAACCAACATAGACATTGGCACGATTAATAGTTGGAGACCACCACAAGGTAAACCTTCTGTTCGGAATTTGATTAAGACCGGATCTTTGAGCATTTGTTAATTTCTTATATTTCATAGATTCCTCAAATCCGGATGCTATCAAGGTAATAATGTCACGTGAGAAAATGGAAAAAGTCCGAAAATAATAGTATTTTTAATGCAACTTTGTTTACCTTTCTCCCAGAAGAGACCTAAAAATTTAAAATAAAACGTTAATAAGCTAGAAAAAATAACCTACTCTAAATTAATGATATAAAATATAACTTGCCTTCCCATGTGGTAAAATAAGTTCCTTTGAAAAGAGTGTGCTCTAGAATGCCTTCAACACCTCCAAGTGCTTGAATGACATCAGTTCGATAATTGTTGAGAGACCAAAGCTTTCCGTCATGACGCGAACTGGTCCAATGGAATGGATTATTCTTTAGTACTTGATATTGTTTAAAATCATTTCTGACCCGCCATCCTTTATCGTAAGCAAGAGTATGTCGATCTTTTGAGAACAAAGTATTAATTCTAGGTAACCCTCTATCCCAAGAATCTTCAAGATCTTCAAGTGTTAATCGTCTATTTTGAGCATTAGCTTCTTGACGCTTGAGTACATATTCCGCCCATACACGTTGAGAATCAATGAATTCGGACTCCCATGGTTGAAGATATCGGAATAAATTAGGAATCAATTGATCTTCCTCCTGTTTATAAAATATAAAAAACATGTTATAGAACATTAAAATTTGCTTTTTAAAAAAATAGACAGTAAGGAGAAAATGAAATGCTTCCTACATGTGACATCCCGGCGCGAAAGTGTGTAATCTGCGTTTCTGTTTGTTTACTCCAGCGTAAATCAGATTGAGGAATAAGCTAAAATACAATTATAACGTGAACATAAAATTTTGAATTGCAAATACGAAGGCAATAAGAAATGATACGTACCACATGACCCATCGACAACATACCAAGGCCACCCTAAAAGTAAAATACGAAAGTAATTAATAAATGATGAAATTATATGTCAAAAAAAAAGATAGAAATTATAATTACCAATTCTTTGGGACAATAAAATACGTGCACAGGGAAACGACTAGGCATTTTACTGTTAAGACCTATCTTAATTCTGGTTTGAATCTTATTTTCCGCTTTCACAATAATATCCAACAGTTCACGAGTATGTACAACTGCTTCTCTATAGTAAGACATCAAACCAATTAAGCAGGTGTTCCACTTGTTACTGATTTTACTGAATGTGGTACTGCCGCTAGCCATTAAAATTTGTCGGACACGATTATGAAACTTTTGCATTGATTCTTCATCAACGCGAAGGAAAGCTTGTGCAGTTCTTTCTTTTGTTTGTTCGTTAATCAAATTCCAAACACCATCCTTAAGTGTAAATTCTTCGTTAAGATTTCGAATCTTTGGAAGTATTCTTACTTCAAAACCACACATTGAAAACAAAACGTTTGGATTATCCTTCGAATAAACACTACAAAAAGTGTCCTCCCATTCGATTGTGGTTAATGAACGAGGTAATCTATTCTTAATATCCCAAAATACTGCTCTTCCAGCATTAACATCACTCTTGAAAAGTCTCATCCTACAATCTCGTGGCCAACATTTCTTATTATTATACCCAACTATATTTTCCGAATTTGGATCAGGATGTTCTGTTAAATAACGTTGAATAAGGTCTCTAGCTTCTTCAGCATTAAATCGGAAAAATATATGAACTTTATCGATATAACGACAGTACAATCTTATCGGATGTCTAGTTTCGGTTACAACATCACGGAATTGAAGAAAGTCATTAGGCATCGAGGCTGGCCCTGCCATTTCAGATGCTCGTTGTAATCCAAGAACTAACAAGTCAAGAATGAGGCCATAATATTGGAATATGAAACTTGCGAATTGCAAACCACGAATTAAGCCGTATGCATTAACATGATTCATGTCTTTGTAGTTTAGAACTACGTTATTCTTCGCTGTCATGTAATCGGCGAGATTGTGATCCAGGATTAATCTTAATAATCTGTTTAATAAAGTCAAATCTATCTTTTCATAGACTTTACTAAATTGAGTTTCCAACATGACATTAATTTGTCCTTCAGATGTATCCCATACATCTGTCAAATTGTTAATTCCTTGACAGAATCTAAAGGAATTACAATAAATTAATTTTTGTGATAAAGGATTTTAAAATCAAAAAATACAAGAAAAATATATTATAAATAACTTACTTATAAACAAGCAATGGTGGTGGTTCAGTGTCAGAAGGTTTAATCCATGCAGGAAATAAATTTCTCTTTGTTCCCTCGTACCAAAGATATTGATCAAGATACGCATCAGTAATCTTTTCAAGAGGTTCAACGTCAAATACTGGAATCAAGTGGCTATAAAGATCCATAAATTCGATTCCGACTTCTTTAAATGCCCGCTGGGTCAACAATAAACGTTTAATTCGACTAAGTGCTTCGTGTGGATTGTCATAAGCTATAAAGAAAAGTCAAATTAGCATTATAATTTAGAAATATTTCTCTATCATTATTATGAACAATTTACCTTGTTCGATTAAGCCCAATTCTTCGCGTTGACTTTGATTAAGTCTTCCTTTTACACTATAAGCCTCTTTCAATCTTTCGAGCGCCAAAATTAATAATTTGGTGTCATGTTTATATGAAAGTGGTGGGAAAGGAATGGGTGAAAATTTACGACTTTCTAACCAATGGACAGTGGACGTGTAAATCGCAACGGCTTCTTCGGCAGTAATATAAGGACCATCTTTGAGATAATTATGTTGACGTTCTTGTTCGGCTTTCAACCACAAACGCGTCAAACGTCCAAGATTTTTTTTGCATACCTATAATAAGGATTAAATAAAGTTTAAATATATCAATAATAAACTTTATGTCAGTAATTATGAAAGATATTTACCGTTTTGTCAACGGTTGCACCTCTTCGAATTCTTTCACGATTATAATGCGCAACACTAGTCCACCAGTCGGCTAATTTAAAAAGGATTATAATGCATAATATTTAGTCACAGTCATACCAAACAAAAATATTACAAACATTTTGTAGATACCTTTGCTCTTAACATATCTAAGGATCATATTTTCGATCGGTTTAGGCATTCCCATAATATGCCAAGGAACGTTTGCTTTCCAACATCTCCAAGCCTCACTAAGATGCTGTAAAATAGTCTTGGATTTATTAGCTTTGATGCCTTCCGGCATCATATCCAAGATATCATGCATAACGGCAGCACGAAGTTCAAGGTCATAATGAGATTCAACACGTTGCTTTGTTACAGTCTTGGCAATTCCCTTAGAATGACGACCTTCAAAATGACGTGCCAATAAATTTCCAAGCCATCTTTCTAATAAAGGAACAATACCCCTCATGAAAAATAGCCAAACACGCCATCCTGGAGCCCAAAAACCACAACCTGGACCCTTCCCTACTGGTCCCGTATTAAAACGATAATCTAATGATAAAAAAAAAAATATGAAGATTAGAAATAATTTTTAAAGTAAGATAATTAAAGATTTTCGAATACTTACAAATAAGGTGCTTCAAGTCTTTACAGTTATGTGACACCAAGAAATCATTTAGTAATATTCTTTCATTATTTCCATCTACTCCAAAGCCATAATAATCATCTTCATTTAAGCGCTCGATGGAAAATTTAATGCATCCATTAGAATTACTATATGTCATCAACCTTTGTTCTCCAGGTATTCGTTTATGATCAACGACAACTGGAATGTCATTGATTTTTGATCCACTAATAATGATTCGAACCGATTCTGCGATTCTTCTTTTATCACTACCATGTAGTTGTTCTACATCTGTGCTAATCGTTGCCTAGAGAAAAAAGCGAAAAAAAAAACCATTTGTAAAGGTTCTAATTTCATCATAATTTATACTAACAACAACGAATGATATCATACCTTTAACCCTAAAGAAAGTGACACATGGCGAACAAGGCGCTCGATACGCATATGAGACTTTAGACCTTGAGAAACTTCGTAACTACAACGATTTTGTTTATGATATTTAATGTAGCCGGTGGTATCAATAAGTCCCGCCAAAAGATTAAGTCGAAAATGTTCCGATTGATTTGTAAAGCCACAGATCAAATTATCGTCAAATACTTTATTGTTTTCAAATATTCCCAAACGTTTGAGAATATTTATAAAGATATTGTATATATTTTGACCGGATTTAAGAATTAACTCATCATTATCCACTATTGGCAATCCAAGCTCATCATATTTAATTACTGACTTCTTAATAATTGATTCTGAAGTTGTGGAAAGAAGAATTCCTTTGTAACATTCATCTGACTTGTCCACAATTACAAGGTTTAGTTGTAATTTTTCAGAAATCTCTCTTAATCTAATTAATACGTTACGAGAATTCTCAGAATGAAGATAAATTATTGGTCTTAATGCATCGCCATTGCCGAGCCATGCACCTAAAAGCCAAGCAAGTTCACCCTCATCAAGGTAATTGTTGTAAACACCAGCTTCTTTAAATGAATCTTGAATCAAGGATTTAATATTTAAAATACTTGATTCGGGGAATTTTAGAACAGAACAACGGTACATTCTAATATACTCGGCAACATATGGATATTTCTTATGGAATCGTAGGTAATTCTCAACGGAAACTTCCCAAACAAAATTCCTAATGAATTCATTTTGTTTCTCTACGAAATTATTTGCTCGAACTATAGCGTCCTCGTGTTTATAAATTCTTTTATTTTTTGGTTGTTTCCAGTAAAAATTAAGTCCATCATATTCCAAAGGTTTGGTATATGGTGATTCATAACTTAATTGTATTGTCCATCGATTAAATCCTGAACAGAGCTGACCTTTATAACCAAGCACAATTAGTTCTTCTAAACGTTTAGAAGCCGCTTTCTTCGCTGCTTCATAACTGTCATAAACGTTAAGATTCCAAGAAAAGCTTTTAGAAGAAATAGTCGGAATTTTTAAACTAAGATCTCTGTCATATGTATCGAATGACATATAAACAACAGTAATCGATTGTCCTTTTTCGTCTACTTCGATCGTAGGATGGAATTTGGACTTAAGCACGAGAATATGTTGTCCGTTACAAACGAATCCATCACCTTTTATCTTAGAGAGATTTATGCGATACATAATGCCATGACCTTGAGTACGTGAAATTACGCGACGAGGTTCACCGTCATCACCCAATACTTGATCTCCAACAGCTATATCCTTTGCTTCTTTAAAAGTTCCGTTTGGCATCATAATTTTGGTGTCCCCGCTGATAATTTAAAATTTAAAAATAAAATAAAATCAATTACGGAAACGAAATATACGTTAAGGGAAAATTTTTTTTCCGGTTTTCTTTACCTGAAACACAATCTAATTTGTCTCATTAAACGGTATTTGTATCTGTACATTCCAGTGAGTTGACCGACATGTGCAAATATATATTGTAAACCATCAGCTAACTGGAATGCATCTACATTACCCAAGCGATATTGTACGTGTGAATCAACGACCAACTTGGTCAACCGTAAAATTTCTCGACTAATATTTTATAAAAATTAGATTAGCATATTTCTACTTCATAATGCATCATATATAAGATATTAAAAAAAAGGCCAAATTACCATAAATGGAAGGCATTTCCAAATCGAGACTTTTTACGTTCTTTTGTGGTAAGTGTTTTCACGGGTTTTAAGTTGAAATTGTAATCCAAATGCAAGTAATTGAGATTCTTACGATGGATCAAAAGGTTAAGCATATTGTACCCTTGACGACAAACTTGTAATCCAGCCTCAACCCAATCCAGTTCAGTAGTTTGGAAGAATTTTGTAGATTTAAGTTGACGGAACAAGTATTTCTTGTTCAAGGATTTCGGAGAGCGATGTTTCAAAGCATTTAAAACATAACACTTTATGAGCTTTTGATAAGAGACACGAACTTTCACAGGCTGTCCAGGAGGACAATGTTCAAGATACCAATTCTTTACTAAAGGTATATCTTCAGCTCGTCTCATTCGACCGCTACGCTTATTAAAAGGATAAGGTGCCCACCATAATGCAATTCCGTCAGCTGTCGTGTCTGTATATAATGGTCGATCTTCTAAAAATGGTACAATTCTGCTTGGAAGTGAAAATTCTGTATCTATATCTTTTTCACCAAATATTTCGTCTTCATGTAAATTTCGAAGGTCTTGTGCAGCAGCAACATTGCGCGATGAAATAGGATTTATGATAGGATCAAAATAAAATGCAGGTAAATCAGGATCCTCAGCACGAATATAAACGACCGAAGGTTCGTGATACCATGATACTTGGACGGAACGTGGCAAAGAATTATATAGGAAAGGGAAAGCTATTTTATATTCTGTACGAATGGGTTGCCTAATAATAATCTTATTTATATCATTAAACTCATTCCAATCATCATCAGCCGCATCCATATCTCTATACAATGGCTCAAACTTTGGTCCAGCAGGAATCGCCAAATTTAATGCTTTAGCAGTGAAAAATGACTTTAAATCAAATAAATAGAAATAATTTTGATCTGTCAAGTCTGACAACAATTGGTGTGCTAAACGATATAAAGTGGACATTTTAGGCAAGCTTAATTTCCACCGCCGATATGTTGACCCATTCACGAACTTAGTGTCCATCAAAGGTTTATGATCATATAACCACTCATAAACTGGCGCATCTTCATCCTCTTCTAATTCCATTTGAATTGCTTCCAATGGTTCTACATCTAAAATATTATCACCATAATCTAATGGAGGCTCTTCGTCATCAAATGGTGGGAAACGCATACGTTTAAAATGTCGTCTATCGCGTTTTTCGCGACGCATCATAATCCACATAGTACCCCATTGTGCTATATACACAGGTTCAATAACCCACGGAATTTCATTAACGAATGTGATTGCTCCAGTAATATGATATAAAACGGGTACTTCACGAACCTATAAGTGGATAGAATTAATTAAGAAATCTAAAATTAAAATAGTGATTAAATGCTCAAATTATCTTACTTGTTCCCATGGCATTGGCATATTTTCTAGCAGCTTTAATACTGCATGTGGTACATATTTTAAGGCACCTAAATAGATTCGTTTATCATGTCTATATTTCTTACTCGACATGTCTCCATGATCTTTAATAATCTTTCTGATATGTTCTGGTGGCATATCAGCTTTTTCGTGTTCAATAAAACCAAACTTCCTCTTTTCTCCATACCGCTTTGATTGCATTTGTTGCCATTTTCTTGCTTTCTCTTCTAGTTTCTCGACTGATGGTTCAGTCTGCTGTATGTTCATGAACTGATTAGAACCATTAAATTGTTGATTTGAAACATTATTGAATTGATAATATTGATATGCAAACGGTTGTTGTTGTTGTTGTTGTTGTTCAGGGTAATTCGTTGCAGGGTAAGACCCTTGGAAAGGTGAATGATCAGACATGAAAACAATGATCTGGTTTTTTTTTTTTTGTTTTTAACTTGTATTTATAATTTATGAACGCCAATCATTTCTACCGCTTAAAAAAATCTTATCATTATCACATGATCATCCCACAAATAAAATTTCACTCGACTGGCATTACGGCACTTTAAAAATTAAACCGTAACAAATTATGAGGTCACGTGTATGAAAATGGTTATTCGTCCGTTTCTTCCGTTCGATTGATTGTTTCCTAATCTCTTAATGTTATAACTTCTCTATTTTGTTATAAAGGGTCTCCGTTTTTACGTAATATAGTCATTAAACAATGTTGCAGTAAAAAATAAATACATAATTCTGGATGGATGCGCGCACTATATCACCATCACTAGAGATTTAGTGTGCATGAAATCAAGATGAACATCGAATAATAACCTAAAAAATCGAATTCTTTCATTCATTGAGAATTACGTAAGTACGTCAGCATCATAATTCAGGGTTGACAGGTACTTAATAATTTCCGCAATTTCAGAATATCTTTGTCCCTGAATTTTTCAACTGAAAGTCAATCGATCAACAGATTGGCAAAGATCTTTGATAAAAAAAAAAGGACACAAAATTGATGAATGAGTCCTGTAAATTTGGTTAATTTAATAAAATAATTTTGAAGTGATATTATGATCAA
This sequence comes from Funneliformis caledonium, assembly GCA_910591825.1. Taxonomy (NCBI): domain Eukaryota; kingdom Fungi; phylum Glomeromycota; class Glomeromycetes; order Glomerales; family Glomeraceae; genus Funneliformis; species Funneliformis caledonium. Next base: position 18,935 of record CAJVPQ010001215.1, read on the forward strand.
TCATATAGGAAGAATCAGATTCTTGGAATGTTTAACAATTAATTCAAATGCAATAAAAAGATCTTAATTTTAGTCAGAACCTGATTGGTTATTTAACAATCTTCCATAAAGCTATTTGTAATAAAATATAGTAATAAAATAAGGTTCAATTTTTTTAAGTATGCAAATTATGTGTATATAACTTATTATAGATTAATTAATGATCGTATATACAATTTTCTTTTAGTGAAATACTATATAAAGATAATCAAACCAATTGTTAAATAATATATCCTTTGGTTAGAAAAAACTTATACTTATTAGGAAAAATAATATATATTTCTCATACTAGAAATTTAATACATTCTCTTTTTATATTGGCAATAATTTTTCAAAATTCCTATTCTTTTGATTTTTAAGATTAACAATTATCCTTTACATAAATTTTCACTTTAAATTGATTTTTTTTTGCAAAGAAAAATTTAATTTAACAAAAGAAAATCTCATAATAATTTAGCTAGCAAACTAAAAAAATGATTAAGATACAGAGGGTGGACAAAAGTATCCGCACACCCTCCATAACGTGAATTAAAGCTAGTAAAGTCATATGACCGCAATAACAAATTGCGTTTACATGACACTTAAGTGTTTATTTATATTATAAAAATAA